>BJFM01003346.1:8236-58094 GCA_016586285.1 Arothron firmamentum | reverse complement strand
GAGAGAGAGAGAGAGAGAGAGAGAGAGAGAAAGACACCATGTCAGCCATCTTTTATTCATTATCTGCAACTCTTGTCATTTCTTCCAAACACCATTTGATCCTGTGGCATTTTTGTGGAATTTCTGACACTCAAAGGAATTTATCCATTTCACAGCAGCATTGTTCTCTACTTGGCTAATATGTCACACTGGCTTCACAGCTCTGCCATTGGAGACTGCAGCAGGAGAAACATATGCTGAAACATTTCTTTTTTTTCTTTTTTTTTTAACGAACATGATCTGTTTGCGAACAGCACCACAGGGGTCATGACTACATAAAAAAACATTAGCATTATATGTTTCAATGCATGACTGGAGTCCAAAGGTTAAAAAAAGACCACGCGTGACAAGCAGAAGAACACATTCTTCCACCATCTCACTTGGCACCTGCCAACATATGGTGGAAAATTAATAGGAAACTGATCCAGATGTGACAGGATCATAAAAAAACAAACAAAAACAACTCATGACATATGCAACACAACTATTGGAATGAAATTCCAGCTGTCTTCATTTAAAAGTGCATATAGTAATTAGATTTTGACAGGTTTCTCAAATTTACTTGAAGACATTTGGAAGCAAGTCTACAAGTTAAAGGTGATACGAAAAAATTAAATTGAGCTCTGTTTAGCGACAAAATAGATTTAGTGGTAGTGAATGTAACATTGAAAAATAAAATATGTCTGTGTTTTGCTGCAGGCAAATCATGACCTCAGCTGGCAGCAACAGAGCAGCAGCTGGGCGATAATAGGATTATTAACTCAGACACAAGCGTTGTGGCAAAGTTCTACTTGCACGTTTGGATGAGGAACCTGTGTAAAATAAATAAATAAATAAATAAATAAATAAATAAATAAATAAATAAATACTGTGTGTTTAGGAGCTGTTCTAAAAAATTATTTGGTTGAACAACTGATTTTCTCCCCTTTCTTCCTTAAAAATCTGGAATGAAAGACTCACAAGTCTTTAATAACAAACAGAATCAAACAAATCCAGCAAAGAGATCATTAAAACTGGATCCTCTCTCTCTCTCTCTCTCTCTCTCTCTCTCTCTCTCTCTCTCTCTTTCTGTTTGTGCATGTGTGTGTGCTTGTGTGTGTGCTCACACCTGCAGGGCTTACAGTTGGCTAAAAGCAGTATAGTTCCTGTTTACAAGCTCAGCAGTCAGCCAGTTCCCAGAGGAAAACTCGCAAAGATATACACAAAGGCCTAGTCTTCCTGTGTGTGTGTATGTGTGGGTGTGTGTGTGTGTGTGTGTGTGTGTGTGTGTGTGTTTCTAATGATGTGCTGATGCACTGGTTTCATCATCACTGCTCTCCGTTTGCTCCATTCTCTCACTCTGCTCATTGGATGCATTCCAGTTGTCGGTCAACCTCGCGTGCCCCTTTCTGATATCCCTGCTCGTCAAACCAAATCCCATCTTCATCATCCTTCTGTCGTGCTGCCTCACTGTCAATCCACACTGAATGGATTTTCACTAGACTTGTCCTCAGCAAAGACCAGACAATGTCCCGTTGAGCACACAGACATCCCAGGAGGAGCGATGGCTGCACAGTCTGGGGGCGAGGGCCAGGGGATCCTTTGGTTATCTACTATTTTCACAGCACTGAAAACAACTGGCTAAAGCAAACAGAGAGCCTCTGGACTATCAGATGATGGGTATATCTGACTTACTTGCATGGGTGCACACCTTTGTGGACACACATCCTGATAGGCGAGGGATGCTACTTGTTTTGCTTTTATCGGCACTCCAACAATTATGATACTGAAACCTTTCTGTAATAGCATGCTCAAAATTGCAGGAAACAGCAGTGCCTACAACAAAGACATATCTAAACCACAGTGTCTATTGTGCGGCGTATATTTCCATGTTTCTATTTGTTTAGTTTTTTCCTGCAAAAGAAAAGTTCCAAGTCTAACCTTCTATACTGTAGCTCACATCACATCACATCAAGGATGAAAAAATAAAATAAGAAAAGAGGAAAAAGAGGTAGACAAACCCAGTTTTATATTCATTTTTATGCCTGCACCAAATTTAGGATATACACTTGAAGGCATTTAATTGTGGGTCTTTTTATGACTTTGACTTTGAGGCCTGAACTCCAAGTAACAACCACATGGACTCCACCTAAACTGCATATAGATAGGAAAGTTTACATGGTTATGTCTTCCAGTAAAGTTTTTTTTTTTCCAAATTAAATGCTAGGAACGAAGCAGAAGCACAACAGCTTCACAAGCATTAGGTCTTTACACCATGGTCTATGACATTTAAACACAGCCCTATATATGCACTTGCCACATATTCTAAAGCCTGAGAACAATGGTGTGTAAAGCAGGGATGGTTCAGTTCATACATGTGCGGTGGTCGTTACGCCCACATCCACATAAACATGAGAGGAGGTGTGAGCTCATGACTCATATGGATTTCGTTTATGTGCTAATAATATAGAGCCGAGGTGAGATGCAGCTCTAAGTATGGAGCAGATCAGACCCTCATGAACTGATTGGACTATGCTTCACCCGTGCATTTTTCATTCAATTCTGACGCCGTAAGTATACATTAATGCATTACACTGAAGACTATACAAATGACACATACCCACAGAAATATGTTATTAGCGAATGTCAATTTAAACAGCTATATGTTATATAATACTTACAGGCTTCAGCAGAGGATCTGAATAGACATGTCTTCAGCTTGTCAGTGCCATCGAACTGACCATTAGAGCAAGTTACATTTGAGGACTGTTCTTTTCCATCTCTCTATGTGAGCTTCTCCAATGAGTAAAAATTGCCACTTTCTTCTATCCTCAACGCAGCTTCCATGCCCTCATTGTCAATCCTTCTTGTCAAAGACTGGTGCATCTTTTTTTCACACATGCAAGCACTATTTGTGGGGCCACATACAGCCACAAATGACCAAGGAATCAGCATCTTAAGGAAAAATATAAGAATAATATTTTCATTTGCATTTATATTTCTCTTTTTCTGTCACAACGTGCCACGCTGCCATTGTAGCTAACCCGTTATCTTGAAGACACATAAACTCGCCTGCATTTGTTGTGTTACACTGTAAGAGCCAAATGTTGAATCAAATTAAATGCATTTTAGCGTTCCTGCAGCTGCACAACCATCAAAAGTTACAAATGCATCTATAAAAGAAGATGGACAAGGAAAGAGTAATGGTGATGTTCTGTCCCTGGAGCAGCCAAGCATCCTTTATGTCCCCGGAGTCACGGAGCGACCAGCAGCACTACATAACATATCCCCCTACCCCTAATGCTTAGCCCCTCCCTCATCAGCCATCCCATGTGGGCGATTGGTTTATATGTGGGGGAGAGGTTGATGATGATTGGATGGGAGACTGAGTGGAACCTTGCCTTCACATGCATCAGTGCGCCTCAGGAAAAGACTGAGGGTCAGAGAGTGAGGAGAGAGAGAGAGAGAGAGAGAGAGAGAGAGAGAGAGAGAGGAGAGAGAGAGAGAGAGTGAGGAGAGAGAGAGAGAGAGAGAGAGAGAGAGAGAGAGAGAGAGAGAGGGGATGATAATGAAGATTCTGTGAGGAAAAACAGGAATGAGGGCTGAAGGTATAGGAATCAGTGAAGATAGAAACAAGAGAGGCAGAAGAGATGAAATAAAGAAACATGCTGATCTTTTGTTTCTGAGAAGATGCTCATAAAATTCACAAACGATCATCAGAAAGAGCAGCTGACACATCTAATAACTCAGTGATGATGGTAGTGCAGAGGAACCCGTGTTGACTGCAGGGATAATGCAGCTTACAACAGATGGAACATATTAGTATGCACAGTGGTGGATTTGTACATCTGTGTGTATATAAGACAGGAAGGTTTGCACTGTGCACACTGATGAAGAAAATCCATCACTGCACGAAAGCACAATTGTTTTTTTCCTGAATGCTGTATCATTATTTTTTCAAACACTTAAGCTTTACACCATATCAAGTCCTAACAATATACAGTAAACTGATACATTTGAGTGATTAAAAACAATCAGAAACACTCAATTTTTTAAAACATTACTTGACAAATATGTCTGGATACAGTTACGCACACACATGCACACACAGACTTGAATTGGCTTGTCTTGTTATGTGCAGCCACGGGAATCATTGCTTAACAAATATCATTATGTTGATGTCCTGTGACAGGAGGATATGAGCTGAGCTCCTTCTAAAAACCAACGCAGTCACTGTTTCACTGCATGATCCAATTAGGACAAAACACACCAGCACACAAAGAGACTGAAGCTAAAATCCATACGCCCAGAGGTGAGAGCAAAAAGTTAGGGTTATTAAATGCACAAAAAGGTCTCAACAACTCGATGAGAATAGTAATTGCACTCATCGTGAAAACTATTTTTGCACTCAGGTCAATAAAATTCCAAATTTTATGAAGAGCCTTCTAAATTGCAACTGTTGGCTACTCAATAATGAATGGCAAAATGCCAGGCTAATTTGACATTCCAGTGGACACTTTACAGTGTCTGTATTCCAGAACAGTAAACAAGCAACTGCATGTCAGAGTTTACTTGGATGCTAAAATGATTCTGTTAAAACTCTGTGCCAACCTCTGACTGCAAGAATAACTCCCCTTTCTCCCCACTGTGCTTCACTGAGAGAGGCCAAGTGTGATTATTTTGTAGGTGGATGGGCAGAACGTCTACTGTATCTACTCTATTTAGGGCTGATTTGATTAAGCATGCATATATTTATTCTATACTTTGTAAATTCAACCATCTTTGTGGCTGCAAACTTTAAGCACAGCGCTGAACATTGACTGAACTGTTTCCTGATAACTTTCCTTCCTTATTTTGCTGTGATTCTGAGCTCCTCTTGCACCCACATACAGTAACACGTTTCATATTTCCCTGCGCATGTCTTTGCATGTGGGTTGATGCTCAGAAAAGCTGAAAAAAAAAACAGGGCTGGACAGTTTGGCAAAATAACTATAATGTCCATAACAAATCTACTGATCTCTGCATTCTTTTTTCTTTTTTTTTTTTTTAATATATATACATTTATCAGAGCCACTGCGGGCAATTAGGACAACACATTAGACCCAGCTTGTTTGCTGGTTTCATACAATCTTCCATTTGGTCTCTTGCAAGCTGGTTCTACTGTACCTACAAAGAGCAATTTGTTGATGTCTGCAGTAAAAGTCCACTTCAGAAATTCTGAATTAAACTCTGCCGCTGTGAGTCCTTCAGTTTGCTGTCACATGCAGGACGACTGTCACGGTGACTGGATACATCTATTTCTCGTTATCTAGTACTCCCTTGTTCTTTGTCACTCTCCATGACCACATATTCATGTCATTTCAGTCACCTAAAATGCAGATCACCTCAATACGTTTACAAAATATTGTACAGCAAGAGATCAGAACGGTCCTGACTGAATGGGCTCTTGGCCACAGTTGCAGATTACCAGAGACTTAGAGCCAGAGCATATCTGGGGAACCATCCAACATTTCAGTCTAAGCATGCTTAGCATGTAAATCCATATGCAGGCCAACAATGTTTTTGGGACACTTGTCATTTTGGGGCCACAGTGGGTCCACAAATCTCATTCCAGAATGTCAACTCTAATGTTCTTGATTCTTCTCAGTTGAGCACATCTATGAGCTAAAACGTGTGTGAGCTAAAGTGATTATATTTTTTCCATAGATAATCCAGTTTTCCCTGAACTAAATATTTTTTCAACACCATGACAAAGCTTAGGGCGAAGCAGACAAACACAAACTGCTGAGGGACTAGAGGTGCTATTTCAGAAATAAGGTGGGGACTGGACTGATTTGGACAGCAATGCCATTAAATTTCACACCATCATTTGATTTAGATCACGTTCACACTGCACTTTTGAAAGTGGATCAAACAACAGTCACTCATCCAGACTAAAGGAGTCCTAAAACATCCATGCAATTCCAAAAAAAAATCTAAATAGTGCCGTTCCAATTTCTGTGACCTACTCTGAGGGATGGGTGTTTAACGGTTTTCAGTGTCCATCCACAGGACTCGTTTGGCCCTGCTCAGACATTTTCCATTAAAACAGATCCAAATACTGTCATGTGGCAATAATATATTAAGCTCCTAATTGCAACCAGTCTTGTTAAAATGTTGATCCTCAAATAACCCAATTGGAAAACATGAAAAAATATGTGTTAAACACATGCAGCTCAGAGTTAAATGGCAAAAAAAAAAAAAAAAAAAATTCTCAAAACTATTTTTTTGCGTGGTCTCACTTGGCATTGGAAATTAAATCCTCCTGTATGCCAACTTTGCTGGCACAGATTACAATTTAAACTGTTCCTTCTCTGCAACTGCACCACAAAAATGAATTAGCATTTACTCAGAGAGGTCAAAATAAATAATCTACAGTCAGGGAGCCAGACAAATATTGGGATAATTTCTGTCCATAATCTGTGGTAGGGGCCATGTAAGCAGCAAGAAAAGAAAAAAAAATTAACCCCAGAGAAAATGACTTGGCATGTTTTTAGAATGTATATTTGCATGCTGTGTGTGTTGGGCTTTGGGATGAGAACCTGTGAGCTCATGGATGATAGATGATGCCACAAAGGAGGCTAAATATCGAGAGATTTGAAAGAGAAGAGCTTTGAAATTATTTTACTTCGTTGTCTACTTATTCTTTACCAAAATGCCTGCAGTATATTCTCTAAATCATCTATACCACCCAGGGTGATAGTTGACCCGCTGTGTGCATTTCTCAAGAGATGGCCGCTATTTGTTTAATCCCAGGTTACCTTCCGCCAACCACTGAAATTCTTTTTGATGATGGGATGCGATTTGAATGCTCAGCAGATAATCTGTTCAACACGCACGATCCACAGTTTCATTTCTGAATGCCAAATGTCAGTCAGACCAACCTGAGGTTTGACCTGGCCCATCCAGTTTGGATTCACATTTTGGGAGAGCACAATCTAAAAAAAAGAGACAAAAGGAAAGAAAAGAGTTAGCGTAATTGACAAAAGAGTGCGAAGAATGTAGAAGACCATTCTCTGGCCTACCGACGACCTCAACCAATGCACTTTCAATGTCAGGTGTTAAAGCTCTGTGATTACAGAGTACAAATGAGAGAGGGAGATAGAGTGCCAGCAAAGAACAGCCATTTGATCTGATGATCAGAACAGCCCCCCAGCCTCAGTTAAGCACAGACAGTGTGCACAAGGATGCACGTGTACACATACCATAGATATACTTCACTTCATTTAATATAAACTAACCTCTCTTTGGTAGAACCTCTCTTTTTCCTTAAGTGCTCCTGTGCTGACATGCACGTATGCAACAACAAATAAGAAAATCTAAGAAGCATGTTTATTTTTTCCAAACCTGGAGAGGAAATTCAGTCCTGACAGCAGTGTTGAAGTCGTTGATGTCAGATTTAGAATGTCAGTTGATTCAACTTTGATTCAGTGGGCTAATCCACACGTCCGAGACTCACCTTTTACTCTCAGAAAAATTATCAAAAAATGATTTATTGTCATGAACTGGATGGACATCTATATTTACAGATGATAAACCTCACTATGCCAATGTAATGTGGACTGTTTAGCAGTTTATTTTTCTCTTCATTTTACTTTTTTTTTCTAAATGCAATTCAAACATTTTTATTTTACCCTTTTACCTGAGCATTTCTAAGTGTTCTCTGCTGAAATGTCAGGACTACTGTGAGGTGCACAAGCCTGCTGGAACAGCAAGCAATACTTGTTAGTCTCCAAATGAGCAGAAGTGGAGTCTGGAAATAGCGTGCTGACAATCACACCACACGCCAGTGAGCCGGACACAGTTTTGGCCGGTCCCCAAAATACAAGCACTTGCGGTATCTGCGCATTCCTAATCTGGACAAATTCTTTATTTGGACCGGCTTATGTGTGACAGGAGACTGATGAACTGTCTTTCTGGGTCACGTGTCAGTGGGACACTGTAGTGGCACGGGATAATAGAGAGGGGAGGCAGGGATGTGATGGGACAGGGCGGCTTAGCCCTTCTGCTTTTGCTGGTGCTGGCTGCCCCTTTGAACAGAAGAGCCTGGCATATGCTGCTGCCTAACAAGGATTACGGTTAACACCTGTTCACACGCTACATGTTGACTATGTTTCTGGAAAAATATGTCTTGACAAGGAAAATGTTTTACATATAACTGGAATGTTGTCAGAAGATAGATTACAGTACAACAGACTGTTTTCCCTTACTCTGAATTCAGTGTAACCATAGGAATAATACTGTGTGAGCAGATCTGATCCTAACTCTGTTTTATCCAAAGCCAAAGATGCCAAGCATCACTTTAGCCTTCCAAAGAGGAGCACTGCTGGCAGTGTTCACATGACAGGGATCACAGCCTACTGCTGTCTTCAAAGCAAACAGGGAGCACCAGTGTGTGAGAGAGTGTGTGTGTACGAGAGAAAATACACAGTTCCTGTTGGTCAGACTGAGCACAGCTGTTGACAAGTGGTCTCAGGCAGCGCACAAGCTGACACACATCCATAAGCCCACTGCAGGCTTTACTTTGATTCTGCATTCATGTTCTGCAAAGTGTTTGAAGTAAAGCGTCAGATTATCTGCAAAAACGGAAGTCGGGTGACCAATTCCCATGCACTCCGCATGAAACTGCCTGGTTTGCTAACTGATGACATGAATTACTTAAAAAAAGCAGCTCATCCTGGCACTTGACTTTTCTAAGAGCGTGTGTCACGCGCAGGCACGGCCCCTTGAGTTCAATGACTGCTTTCTGGGGGTGGGGGCACACAATTTAGGAGGATTGCAATTTGAGATATCAGATCCAGATGCTTCCTTTGGTTTAAAACGGAGAAAAACAGACAGAGGGCACAGGGGAGCTACTGCGAGAGGCAGGAAGGATTGAGACATCTGCTTTAGGGTCACCAGGGGAGAGCAGAGAGGTTAAAAATGGATAGAATGGACTTGTGACTGCACCCGGATGGATGTACAGGCCACAAACTGAGTAATGGTAGGTGCAGATTTATTTTGCTGGCTGTATTTACGCATGTTAAATGGATATGTGAATGAACATAGCTCTCCATAAATCACCTTACTGAGCAATAAAATCAAATATCACAGTATTTTTATCCATACACCACAATGTCAAATTACTGACTCTCTGGCACACTTAAACACATAACACTTTTGATGTGCAATCATCACTGACTGGTGTGTGTGAAGGCAGACCAAGATATTATGTAATTTTTCTGGGCTGCCACCAGTAAAAACCAGGAGAGGACATTTGCACAATATCACGTATATTCTGGTGGTGTTGAGATCAATAGAATACTTACAGTTCTTGTAACATAATGTTTAAAGTGATACCAACTCTACGAGCTCCATGAATTGTGAACAATAAAGTTTAGCAAACAAACATGAATATCTCTTTCTCATCTTGACTAAATTATTGTACAGGGCAATGTATTTTTAGATCTTTTCCTGTTAAAAATAATTTGCAACTGGAAGCCTTTGTGTAGAATATATCAAATTTATTTTGAAGGGTTGTGGTGCTGTTACAGTCTCTTTAACAGGATCCTGTTTTCTTCCACTTGGGAGGGGCACAATCAACACTGACCACTTGGTTAAACTGAAAACTGATTAAACATTTTAGAAAAAAAAAATCAACAACTGAATTTCTTAGCTTTTTTAAAATTCTGACATGTTTAAAGTATCTCAAGACTCCAAACATTGCATAATGGGACAGAACACAATGACGCGGTAATGATGGCCTGATGTGTAGGAGAAGAGTGGAGGAGGTGATGAAGAGAATGGCAAGGATATAACGAGTGGGAGTTTGCAGTTGACAGTTTCTCTCATATCAAAGAGGGATTTGCAGAAGACCACATCCCACTTTTATGACCCACAAGTCCCCTGGGCCTCCATCACATGTTCATTCGTGCCATTCCTCTATCCTTCCTCTTCCTTACATCCAGGGCTTCAGGCAAGATGGGTGGGATGCAGTCATTTATACGTGTGTGTGTGTGTGTGTATGTGTGTGTGTGCGTGCAGTCATGAGGTTGTCACTGTAGCTAAGTATTTGCTAATTAAAATGGTCACCTTTTAAACTGTTTATATGCTCCTATTTGACCTGATACTAGAAAATAAACTCCAAAAACTTCATCAAAGTGTGTACCCTTGCATACGTGTACGTGACATTTTGGAACGATCAATAATGTGTAGTGATGGATGGGTTTTACATGTCCATAAAGTGCATTACTGCTTTCAAAAAGGTCAGTCAGTCATGTGATCGATCAGCACAGTCTGGCCGTAAAACAGGCAATTACAAGGCTGTGCTGCATCCTCCACTACAATCCCCATAAAACTGAAAGGAAAGACAGGAAAAGCAATAAGAGGCATCACAATATCTGTGGAATTAAGCCATCCTGATTTTGTAGAAAATTCTGCTTTTAATGATTAATGCTACTCAAGTAGAGCAACCTTACTGTGCATCAGCAGTCAGAGAGTGATGCTGAGAGCTGGCAGCAGTTTTTTTCGTTTGTCCATAGACAGTTTCACCAACAGCGTTGTTGGTTGGATGTAGTGGAGCAAGATGCAAAAATTTGGAGATACTGAAGCAAGCCTGATGATAAAGTTTTCAAACAAGGAAAGAATGAGATTGGCTTTAGACTTTTATGTTACAGTCTCAAATGCACAAGAAAACCCAGACATTCATTCATGCTCAATTTATTTTTATTCAGTCTATCTCTGTTATCCTTTTGGAAACTCAGCTGAAAAATGCGATTTAGCAGCGTGCGCAATGCCAATCTAAGCTCAAAGTCTTTAACTCTGACCAACTGCCAATTAGGCTACCCCTAGATGAGCTGCCCATGGCGGGCAAAAAAGCCTACATTTGGTAGGGCGAACTCCACCCATGCCTCTGCTCTATAATTTGCAGAGAGAGGGCTTGTTTGTCCTTTAAAGCATGTCATGTCCTTTCTTTTTCTATCGTCCTCTTTTTTCATTGACTTTCCCTTTCCTGACGCTGACCATACCCTCTCAGAGCATCCACTAGGATTTTCCCTCATGTAAGATGCTCTAAGGTACATACAGTGCAGCCTGCTGAAGTCGTTTGCATGAACCAATTCATTCTAACTAATTTAGCTCCCATTACAAGCTTGACTGGGTCACTGGGTTCACAAAGGAAACTTTCCCAGAGCTGTCAATACTGACACCGTCATTGTTGATGTCAATATATTGTGATCATGCTCAGTGCCAAATAAGGCTGTTGAGTTACATATTAGGCAAAGTAGACATTGATAACTGCTGGATTTCCTAAGAGATGCAAAAAGGATTTCATACGTATTATCAGCAGAACAGTAACCGCAAAGTAAAGATTCCATCATCTGTGCAGGATTATGCATTATGCATGCATGTATGCACACTGTCGCGAAACCCATGCATGCATGGCTGAAAGCCTTTCTGCATTAGTCATGAACACAATGGAAGCCGGTTTCTCACCCAATACCTTTGCAGCAAACGCTCAAAAAAATTCACAGAGATTATTTTGCCTTCCTGACTGTAGCTCGGGTTCTTGCGCAAGTTGTTGTTTTGCTTTTTACCATTTGATTTTCACAGGGCAGTCCATACAATGATGCATTACAGTGGGATTTTAATTTCATTAAATGTCTCTCAAGACCTCATTTTTAAATTAGTGCAAAGTTAAAACATACTGTCCTGCAAAGGTTATTTTTGGCTTTGCAGAGATGGTCCCTTCGCCTCTGCAGGGCTCCAGTAGAGCTGACAATGCTGCATCTGGAGATGTAATGCATCACTTAAGTGTCACCACTGACCTCATGATTTTAGTTCGTTTGGAGCTAATGGACCTGACATGAGAAAGAAAGAGAAGCTCTGGATTGAAAGTTTACTGCCAATTAAGAACTAATGATTCAGTGATACATCAATGGTAAGAATAACTTTCTTTCCCTCTCTCCCTCTCTTTTTCAAGGTCACAGAGGACACTGGTTTACTATAAGGGCCAAATCATCCAAGTAGGTGAAAAAACAGACTGCAAAAGAATGCAGTTCTTTGAAATTTAGAGTTCTCGCTACATGGTTCTGTCTCTGTGCATTTCTCTCCTCGACTCCAGCAATTAAGATTGACTTTAACTTGTGAGCAACCTGCGAGTTTGAGTCAGCAGCTGAGCTGTGATCCACAGCGTCAGTGCGGGACTCAGAGCTAGAGCTCCATCTGTGCACTAATGTATTTAAGCAAAGCAGAAGATGGGGCAGAGTTTCAGGATGATGGTTATTTCTTTAAGATGAGGAAAGTAAAAATAGAACAAATATCAATGAAATTTATGCAGTTCACTTGAAAAGTCTAATCAAAACATTAATTATGAATAAAAATAGAAATAAAAACCAGCTTTTAAACAAACGTATCTGGCACATAAACCTATTTTTATTAAAAGAAGCTTCTCAGTTAGCATTTCTGATCAGCTAGATCAGACCTAAATTTTTAGGTTGCACTTTTTAGCTCTGTTTATTAGATTCGCGTATATTCTATTCTTGTCTGCCTCACTGAAGTGAGCCTTCCACAAGCAGTTTGTACTGCAATTAACCGATCTATGTTGTATCTGGCTTCCCAGTGTCGGGGTGGTTCATTCGACTTCATTTACTACCTGCAGGTCATGCCCAAAATGAGTTCCCCCTGGGCTGCAGTGACAACTTGTTGAATGCAGTTTTCCATCAATGGCTCCATTTTGCTCTCCAAATGGACATGTTGAAGAAATGTAAAGAAAGCAGGTAACTGAGTTTCAGGCGTTAGGGAACATTTGTAAAATCTTAGTCATTTAGTAGAATGAAGACAGCAGGTTCGTTAACTGCAAAGCTTACGCTTTCTTCTCTCATGTAGCCAAAAATATCAGAAGATGTAGGGATCTTCTAGACAGATGTGGTTATTCCATACCTTCCTAATAACGTGACTTACAAAAGTTCCTTGAGGCCATATGCTATTCCTGGCTCCGTCATGAATATTGCATAAACTGCATTTGCCACCACATAAACATCTGAGTATTTCGACTTTACAGTGGGTCAACTTTCCAGCCAATAGGAGACATCTACGGGAGAATAGTCCTGACCCATCCGAAGAGTCGCTGAAAGTGTGAAATACATAAATGAATATATGGTTGCATGAAATTACTGATGTGCTAATGTGTATATGTGTGTGTGTGTGTGTGTGTGTGTGTGTGTTCTTGAACAGCAGACCCTGAGGTACCAGGTGCCAGAGAGAGAGAGAAACAGCTGATGAGAAGACAGCTGCTTCTTCAGATCCGTATCAGAGGTGGTCCTGATCTAATGCTGACAACATTTCTGTTTCTTTGGTAGGAGCGATGTTCCTGAGACACCTTTGTGAAGTAGTGGCACAGATCCCCCTAAGACAGCTTCCATGCAGCTTGAATGCACAACCTTTAGCATATTCTTTGAAAGGGGAGAAGCTACACATTGATAACTCAACAAGCCCACACACACATTGGAGTCAGTGTGTGGCCCCACCAGGTTGCTGACTGTCATAAGCTGAGGAACATGAAGAAATGATGACACCTTTCATCCATCATCACATACTGTTTCTCAGAATCAGAATCAAATCAACAAATAAAATGTGTTTTAATGCAGAAAATATTGGAACTTGCAGAGAACACAATGCAGCCTTTAATGATGATTTGGATTCAGAATGATTAGGGGGCAGGCCCGTTCTTATTGGTTACCTTGATGCCATCATCAGGCGGGCTCAGCTCAGGGAGTGCAAACCCTACTGCCCCAACGGTCCATGGCCTGGGCGCTATCTGTGCACCGCGGCTCCAAATCTCCATTTAATGGCTGCAATTTAATGAAATGATTAAATGGCCCGCGCCAGTCAAAGATGTTCGTGATAAGTACAGCCTGCAACGTCGAAACGCTCGCAGACGCTACTGATCAGTAACCTTCTACACCTTGCAGCCCGGTCTGAAATAGGGTCAGCACCAAATCATGAAAATGTCGCATTTCAGTGGACGTTATTCGAGCTGGTGTCATCAAAGGCTGCGCACTGACATGTCACCGGACTGAAACGTGGTAAATAATTACAAGCCGTGTGCATCTCTCCGGGCACGTCCAAAGCGCCAGACGCGTCTCCCCCCCATAAAGCCAATCAATATTTATTTATTTGTCCTTTTTGACAACAATGTGGCACAGGCACCACTGATCCCACCAACAGCGTTACAGGAGCTCGTCCAGAGCCAGACTCGCCCCTTTCTGACTTACCGGATTTGAAAAACGCCGCTATGTCTGCTGCGTCCTTCGCAGCCTCATCTAATCCCTCTCCTGCGCTCATGGCTGGGGCCGCTTGTGCAGCAACGGCGACAGATATCCTCAAACGGTTTGCTTCTTATGATTGGTATTTAGGAGCACAATCCGATCCGGTCATACAATCTCGGCTCCTTTCATTAAGCGAGAGACCTCCTCCTCCATTTTGGCCGAGAAGGGAAAAACCTGGCGACCGATCGGCGGCGCTCCCGAGTTGGGACGAGAGGGCGGCGAGGAGGAGGAGGAGGAGGAGGAGGAGGAGGAGGTTGTGGTGGTGGTGGAGGAGGAGGAAACGGGGGTGATAGTAGGAGAAGGCGGAGGTAAACGAGAGGAGGAGGATGAGGGCGGGGGGCTATTCCGTTTCAAGTAGTGGGTGGGGGTGGGATATCCTGGGATTCCGTATTTGAGAGGTTTTGGTGCATTGTGCGCCACCCAAATTAAATGTGCGCCACAGCACATCAGGACCCCTTTCAAGCATTACACACTGCGGTGCCGAGGCGTGGGAATTACTGCTCACGGCTCATGCCCAGCTTTAATGAAATACCACCACAACATTTTATAGCAGCAGTTGCACGACTTTCCTCTCTGAAACGTGCGCATGTAATACGCAATGCTTCGGCTTCGTCATCTTATTCTTGTGTGACAAGACTTTAGTTCTTTAGCATGATAGTGACTTGTTCACATAAGCAACATGTCTTTCTCAGCCGGAAAGGGAGAATGAGTGAGAAAGAGGCGAAATATGAAAATTCCATCTTCGTCTAATGGTGAAGAGGATGCTAGAGTATGATGTCATTTGCCCCACAAAATCTAACCCAGTTCTCGACAGCGGTCCCTCAGTCAAGGGTCGAGAACGTGCTGCCATCTAGCGGTTACCTGTACTAACTGAAGGCCAATGGTGGCAATTATGGTGGTTCCAGCATTTTGTTGTCGGAGTAAATTCTGCAGCTTTGTTCTGACAGCATCGAATTCGAAACATTAACGAGATTTAAATAACTTCAAAAGCACAGATTATAACGTTAACTTCATAACTTTTTAAATGATGTTCACAAACAAAACAGTAGATAATTTAAATAGATTTTAGACATATCTTTTATGACCTGACACATTTAAAGACCGAGCTAAGGCAAATACTCGCAAACATCGTGGAACACTAAAGTAATCACTGCCTACTCAAGGGAGGAGACCAATATTTCGTTGTCATGGAAACACTAACATGAGGGGAGCACATACTCAAGGAAGCGGTTCTGATTTTTACCTTTACAACTAACTTTTTTTTAAAATATAGCTGGAAATAAACGATTCTTTATGGGAGTTAGGAACCATTAAGTCATGTTCTCTCGAATCGGTAAAGGCAATAACAGACCTCCACACTCATCTGGCCCAGCGGAGTCGCGCAAGGAACCACAGGTTCGTCCCAAATTAGTTAAGATGAGTAACATGTAAACATGCATATTATAAAAGTCGTAAGAGACCTGTTCATGTATTATATCGAGACGCGATAATTCAATCCTGTCTTCCATAAATTCACTAGATTTAAGGGTGCTTTAAAAGCTCTAAAATTAGCTGGAAGGTTATTCTCTCACACACGGTTTCCCAGCAATACTGAAACAATCGCAGCTGCAGAGGTAGTTGTATTATCAGCATTCGTCCACTAGGGGGTACTGTATTGTTGCTATAATGTTTCATGTGACTCCTGTGAGATTCGACCTTAAAGAGGCTGCACGTAAAATAAAGGTCATGTGAACAACGAACAAAATCCTTAAAACTTTTCAGTTATACAAAGCTATTATAATTTCAAACTATTGTAATTTAGTGTGTTAAAAACAAAACCATGCACATCATAGCGAAAAATAAAAAATCAGCACCGGACTGAGCCTGTATCTTCTGCCAGAGGGTAGGACATTGTAGCACATATACAAAATGTGTGTGGTCGTAGGCTATCTCCAGACTGTGTGCCTTTGGTTTAGCGGGTCAATGTCAGGCCGGAATATTTTGGTTCTCAGTCTGGTTTGTAGACAGATTTGAGACTCACGGCATCAACCAAGCGCTGATAGTCCGAAGGTTTTTGAATACCATGTTTAAAGCAACCAAATTTTAGTGTGATGGTAGTGTCCAGTATATTTTTTCAAAGCACGGGATGATTTTTTTAAAAACACATTTGATGAACCTCTCTGAGTCAGCCTGATCACCTACTGGGAAAACAGTGGTCAAATGCCTGTCCTGCTCCACCAGTAGTCTTTTTCTTTTAGATGCCACCTCCTTATCATTTATAATTTACACTCCCACTCTGGTTACATGGAAGCCCAGCGTCAGTCATGGCACTGTGAAAAATTGATGACCTGACTGCTTCTAAATGCAGAACCTCACAGTCATTTCTTCAGCATCAAACCATCAGTCAGAATCTTGAGGAGAGAGTTGAGCTTGGTATATGTTCAGAAACCACAGCAAAAGCTAACGAATTTCTAGTATATATTAATTAACGGTGTGTCCTTTTAAGGGGGTAAATGATTAATACCTCCCCATAATTTCTTAACTTTTTATTGATCGTTCATTTAGATTTCAAATGAAATATTAATAAACTTTAATATGAATTTGAATCTGTTATCAAATGACACATTTTTTTTGTAATTTCTTATATTCAATTTGCATTCCTATACATTATTGTAGTTAAATGTCAATTTTTAAAAAAAATTTTACACATTTTTTTCAGTCCAAAAAAGGGATGAGCCCTTATTAAAGACATGTGTGGTGTTTATAAACCATGTGAGACTAAAGTCAGTCCAATAAGGTTAGACTGGACCAGTAAAAGGATCAAGCACAGGTCAAGGATCAAGCGGTACCTCCAGTCATTATATGGCTAGTATTGGTTAGTTCACATAGAATGCCAATACATTGAATTTCCATGGTGATTACATTGTGAAACCCAGCGCTTACTTTAGTCATATAATTGCTGCCGATATGTCAACAACCTTTTCACTTCCACTCTCACCCCCACCGCATCCCCAAGCCCCATTGTTGTAATAGAACTGAAAGGTGAGAGGACCCTGACAATTACCTTACAGGCAGATGGTCATTCAACACCACATAATGCAGTTAGCGGTCCCCATTAAGCAGCAACCCTTGTGATCTCAGGGCACTAACCTTTCTCACATGGCAAATAAGGAGGCTGATTGCGGTGGTAAAGCAGTGTGCTCTTTGTCTCACCTTCTTCGGAGCTGTAATGTCATGAAGAGCCGTGCCAATTAAGGCGTTGCAGGGGGTGAAAAGAGTGACAGACAGGCCAACGCTGATCACAATGCTTCATTTTAAAGCAGACGATGAAAACAAGGTAAGATGACCCAAGGGTTCTGGAGTTACCGCTTGGCTAAACATCTCTCCTCTCATCATCCCAGTTTTACCAAGATGTAGGTGACCACTTTTCCCTAAACAAGAATTTTATTCAAGAAGGCCCAACTTCTAAAACTTGTTATATATTTTTATATTTAAATTTCAGTATATCTCAAATGTGTACAAATGTATAACATCTGTACTATTTTTTTTAACCTTGCAGTCAACATGAAGAAAATATAGTATTTTATTTTTTCTGGTTTTTATTACTCTAAATATTCTGTAAGTATACTATGGAATCATAATACTTGCCTCAATTTTCTGACATAATATGTCTTTTTGCATGTCAACATGTCTTAGTTTTACCAGTCTTGATGTTGAAATGATGTTGAGTCTTGAAATTGATTATGAAATTCATTAACATTTGGTAGTAAAAGACGTAAATAAACACAAACCTCTCATAGGAGCACGGCTGACAACTTGATTGCCATCGTATCGGCCATATTAGGCTCCAGCTCCTGCATCTATGTAAAGTGATAGCAGGTTAAAGAGGGGACTATACTTCATAAACGTTTAAGTTTCACAGCTGTGGGGCTGCCATGATGCGGGCGTACACTAAGCAAATTTGGAAAGTTACACTTTCAAAGGTCATTCAGGTAATTTATATCATTTTATTTTTATGTTTGACCAGTTTAGCATGCTTTGCCCTGCTGCTGCAGATTTAAATGGCAAATTAAATTGGCCAAACTATAATTGCTGCACCAACATTTTCTGTGTGTGATTTTTGTTTTCCCTTTTATATTAATTAAACACTTTTACTTAAAAGTAAACAGAGTGTTTCAGTTAAGTTAGTTAAAACCACTTTTGATAGCTTTTTTCTATCTTTATAAATCTTTGACATTCTGAAACCTTACCTGTGCTGAACTTACCTGCTGTATAATAGTTTGTCACAACTTTTTGCCTTCATAGGTGATTTATTATAGGGACTGTTATTTTTAACACATTTTATCTGAGGATGCGGATTTATCTGCTCCAGAAGCCATTTCTGTTGTAGTTTTTGTATGTGCAATCTGAATAATCAGAACCACGTTTGACTATTTTTGTATTGTTTTCTTGTCACCTGTCTTGTCACCTGTACACAGTTTGGAAGAAAACAGGAGCGATTTGTGAAACTCTTCATTTAATGCTTATTTTACGCTGAACAGCTGAGGTTATAGTTTGCAAATGTATATTTTAGAAAGAAAAAAAGAATCATCAAAGTTGTTCTATTGCAAATATCCACTGAGGGAAATCTGATTCTCTGTTAAATGTCAGAGGCAAGAGTTTGAGGTTGATTTCCAAATGGCTGTCTGCTTTCAGTGACCATTTTCATCATCTTACAAGATCTTTGCATCTGTTTGGTCTTTGCACGAGCAACCTCGAGGCTTTTGTTTACATGGATCAATATGTTGACTTTTATCTACCCAGGCTTATAGAATCATCCTGTCTCACCACCTCTCACCACGTCCTTTTCTTTAACTATTTACTCTTCTTTGTCAGTCAACGTTTATTGCTTTTTCCTTCCAAATTTATCCCCGACATAGGTGTGTACAAGAAAGTTGGTGAATGGGTTAATAAAAACACGATCACTCAATGTCTCAGAGTTGCAGTTTAATGCAGTTGTCAAAAACAGGATATTATGTGAAAGACTCGGCTCTGCAGTGTTCTATATTTGGCAGGAGTGGTCACATAACATTTTTCTGCTTTGTTGTGGGCACCTTTAGAAGACCGCCATGACGTTAATCAAAGAAAAGCTTTTCCCCTTTTACCGTTCAAATTCTAGGAAAAAAGAAGATGAAGGGTAAATGAGAGGATGTAAATGCACAAAGGGACTGGCACACCAAACAAACCCAAGCCTCATGTTATTTATTAACCAACCTTATTCTGTGTAGAGTGGCGTAACCTGGCAACCAGGATGGTTGATGTAACTGTTCCACCATTTAATCAAGGTCTGGCCTGCAGTGCTGTTAAATCTTTTCTGAGAATCTTGAATTTTGCAGTCTTTGAATGGCTGGCGAGACTATAAAAGGAGAGAAACGGAGCGTCTGTGAAGGTTCTATTATACGAAGCACTTAAATATCTTATGCTTTGGTGATTTACTGATATTCACACATTTTCTGTTTGTTAAACTGTCTGAGAAGAGCTTCAAAACCAAATATAATATTTATTGACTGTTTCGATATAATTTTATTTTTATTTGTAACATTGTATAGCAAAAGTTGAAAGAGGAGCGTGAAGCCAAGCGGGCTCAGCTGGATGGAAGACATGACTACATCCTCAGTATCGTGGCATCATGTCTGGGACTGGAGAAATCAGAGCTGGAGGACGCCATACTGGAAGGAAATCAGGCAACTGGGATTTATACTTTTTTTGTGAAAGCCATTTCATATCACTGCAAACTGACCTTCTTTGAGAAAATTACTGTGACAGCTTCTCCACTGAACTGAATGTATCCATTTTAAGTTTCTTTTGAGATATCTGATGATGTTTCTTACGATGAAAGTTGTGTTGCACTTTTTGACAGATCGACCGCATGGAGCAATTCTTTGCCGCTGAGGGCCTCCCGCACCTCATGTTCTTCTATCAGGAGCCAGAGCCAGTAGAAGCAGGTAATGAGAAAGTACTTAGGAAAACATCAAATTAGGGGAGTAACTAAAGCAAATCTAACAGTGGGGAAAAAAAAAAAAAAATCTAATTAAATACCCCAAAATGAGCGTCAATACTTTATCTCAGTGCTTGACTCTTTTTTTTTTTTGTCTTCACAGGAGACTCTGCATCTTCCCACTTTGTTTCCAAGCAGCCTGCTCACAGAAAGAAGGCCAAAGTGTTTGTGACAGATGGAAAAGATGAAGCACTTACTGGAGTGTGCATCTTTTTTACCAGAACAAACACCTGTAAGGCAGTCACCTCAGAAAACATACACAAGGTGAGCCATTTCACCACCAAGTGCAGTTAAAGAAGCTTGACCTTCAGATTGGATGGAAATATCTGAATATACTCTAAACAAATACAACTAATTAACAACACTATGGGCATTGCTGCTGTATGAGGATGCTATTAGTAGAATTAATAGAAACTGTTTGGTGTAATTTTTAAAGATTTTCCTGCAAACAATGACACACTTTGTGATCTTTTTATATACAGCAGTCTTTTATGCACATGACTCGCTTTTAGATTTGCCGAGTATCACGAACGTTAAGATAAGAAGTGAGAAGGATCTCTCACTAATAATAGTTAACCCATATTTTCCCTCTTTCTAGGATGTCAGTTTTAATATGTTGGACACAAGAGAGGTGGGTCTCTTAAAAAGTGTGGAACAATTGCTCTCTAATGTCTTCATCCCCACCATGAAGACAATGGATCATGGTTGGGGGGTTGCAAACAGTCCCCAAGCGAAGGCTGTCAAAGAAGATTTTATATCGTCATTGGAATGCTTTGTGTCTGTTCTGGTTGGATCGCAAGAGAGTCTACAAGAAAAAGTAGGAAAGACCAGTGTTACACTTCAGTGAGATGTTTAACACCCCTTTTCATAGCGTAAGACACTTTTTCACAACTGAAAAATCAACTTTAGAAGGTGTTGTGTTTGTGATTACCATTTAGATTACCTTGAAAAAATGCGACTCCTTTGACCTGAAGCTGCTGAAGGAGACCTCAGACTACAAGGCAGCAGCAAAAAGTACAGAGACCAAGGAAAAGTTAGAAGGCTGCATGAAGGTCTGGATAAAGCAGATAGGGAGGGTAAGTTTGTGAGAAAAATCATATGAAGATATATAATAGATATATTACCATATTTAATATATTTCTTTATAGTGGTATTAAATCCAGTTAAGTCCAATCAACCTTAAACAGGAGATGGAAATGTGTATTCTCCAGGTCATAGCTGAGAGTGAGCAGCTGAGAATGGACAGTGATGACCTTGGACCTCGGGCTGAGCTGGATTACTGGAAGAAGCGAATGTCTTGCTGTAACTATTTGCTGGACCAAATCAAGAGTCCAGAAGTCAGCACTGTATTTGGTGTCCTCTTAATGTCAAAATCTAAACTGATAAAGGTCAGACATTTGTTTTATTCAGTTTTTCAAGATTGTGTTTCTCTTTCAACATAAAGGTATGTTTCTTTGCAGACATGGCAAGAACTGGACACCAGGATAACAGATGTATTCAACGAAGCCAAAGACAATGTCAAGTACCTCTACAGTCTGGAGAAGTATTATGATCCTTTATACAACAGTGATCCTGTAAGAAATTTTTATTTTTATTATTTTATTTTTAAAATAGGACATGTTTTGTAAGACAGCTTAAGCAAATCATTTCTTTATACTGTGAAAATTATGTGTTAAACAGATGATATTCTGTCTATATTGGTCTTTTTTTTTTTTATCCTGAAAAGCTTGAGCATACAAACATTAACATGAAACAATGTCTCATTTTTTCTCCCCAGGTATTAATGGTAGATGCAATTCCAGGTTTAATTAATGCCATTAGGATGATTCACACTATTTCTCGTTACTACAGCATATCTGAAAACATTCGATCACTGTTTGTAAAGGTAACCATGCTTTTATATTGCGAATGTTGTTCGATGAAATTATAATTAATGCTTATTTTTACCAATGCAAAAATGTTTGCAGGTGACGAACCAGATGATCACTGCTTGCAAGAACCATATCACTAACAATGGAGCAAATTCAATATGGGATCAGCCTCAGCAAGTTGTTGTGAATAAAATCAAAGCTGCGATCCACCTGAACCAGGTAACTGGTGATACTGTGCATTTGATCTTGCAGGAACTATTGTGTTTATGTGCATAACGCAAGGGATTCCTTAAAATGCAACAGTAAACATTTCCGTGGCATGAGTAAAACAAAGTAGAGAAGCAGAAGGAAATTCTTCCAACTGAAATATTAATGAGTTGATATCATACTGCATTTTCTAGGAGTATCAGCAGTATTTTCAGAAAACCAAGGATAAGGCGGAAAAATCCCCATCGGAGAAACAGATTGGGATGGACAGCTTTGGAAAGTTGAAAACATTCACGCAACGACTCAACAAGATTCTGGAAATGTTCAGCACAATCTCCACATACTCTGTCCTGCAGAACTCAAAAATCGAAGGGCTTGAGACCATGGCCACAAGGTTTCAGGTAAATCTGTCGGAAGACTTAGAGGTACTGTAGATTTAGGCCTGAATGTCTGAACCAATGTCAAAAGAAAATACTTGGGACAATATAAAATATAGGTTTCTATGACATACTATCTAATCTGTGTCAGATATCTTACTCTGAGAGTGATAGTAAATATGTTTTTGTTTCTACTTTCATGAATGCACAGACTGCAGAAATGCAGGGGAAATGGGAGGTAAAGACTTAGATATGTCATAGTCACACACGCTGATTTCCATAGATGATAACATAAAGTAGAACATTTATTACTCACCAATGTGTAACAACACTACCTGCATGGAGCAGAAACACAACCTTTCCTGCTGAGTCATTTTATCCTCCTATAATCTGAGACTGAAATATTTTTTTTCATAAATTTCTTATATACCACGCACATACATGGTGTGAATAACATGTTGAAATATTTTATGCTTATATTCGGTTTATTTTACAATTTTTTTTTTGCATTTGGTTGCCTATTAATAACCTTAACATTTTTTTTGTTGTTGTCTTATGCAAAGATGCATGATTGAAGAAACAGACTAGCAAAAATGTTATTTTACAAAACCAAAAAATCCCCCTCCCCAAAAAAGCTCTTTGCTGATGTTCGACTGCTTTCGAGTTTGCCCTCATATAGAACTGATTCATTTCACAGGCTTCTTGATGTTTAAAAGACAAATGGTTAACCTGAATGTGTTTATGTGACAGACTATTGTGACAAACATGAAGAAAAAACAATACAGTTTTCTCGACCACAGAAGAAACACCTTTGACACTGACTTTGAGCAGTTCTGCAAAAGCACCTTGGAACTTAACGTAAGTTTTATTTTACATACTGAAAAACTATTCAATCATGCAATTGGAGAAAAAAAATGGAATGGTGTGTGTTGTTTATTTATTTATTTATTTTTATTTGTTACTCCAGTATCAACTGCAGAATTTCATGGAAACTACCTTGGGAAAAATTCAAAACACAGAGAGTGCTCTAATGGTCTTGAAACAATTTGAAAGGTCAGTGATCTGATTTGGTATGAAATCATTTTGACATCAGTTGTATGCTTTGATGACTCAGTATCTAACCAGCTAGAAATATTTTATCTTCCTATTAAGTATTTCTAATTTTTTTTAATTTAAATCAGACTGGGCATCCCCAACCTTGGCATTGATGAGATGTATCAGCAGCTTCTACAAAATTATGCTCAGGACATGGAAATGGTGTCCAGAATATATAATGAACAGAGACAAGACCCACCAATTGGTCGGAACCTGCCACCTGTGGGAGGCCGTATGTTGTGGGCAAAACAACTATACAGCAAAATCCACGGTCCCATGGCTCTCTTTCAACAGGTTTGTGAATTTCTGGAAATACCTTTTAACCTGCTTTGTTTTGAAGAAACAGTAGATGACAGGAGAACATTCCTTTCCAAACATAGCAGCCAGGTGTGTTGAGCTCACCACTGGCCAAGACTATCATCAGGACCTATAACAGGCTGTCAAAGGTCCTGCTAGAATATGAGATACTCTACCATCAAGCATGGATCACACAGGTAATGCGCGCTGTAGATTTGGAGATTTGGATATCTTTTTTTTTTTTTTTGTCAGCATTTTTCCATAACTCACACTAATCTACTCTGTTAACACCAGATGGAGGAAACTCAAGTGGGCCTGCAGGTCTCCTTACTGGTCAGGTCTCCAGAGACAGGAGAACTATTTGTAAACTTTGACCCGCAGATTTTGACCCAGATCAGGGAGGTGAAATGTATGACGAGGATGAATTTGGAGATCCCACACTTTGCTACTGTACTGCAACAGAAGCATGACACCCTAAAACAAAACTACAACAAATTACAAGTAGGCATTTCTTTTACAAACACTTGAAAGTTTGATAAGCATTGTTGTATTGTTTAAAGTTCTTATTTATTTATTTATTTATTTATTTATTTATTTATTTATTTATTTATTTATTTATTTATTTATTTATTTATTTATTTATTTTTGCAGTTAATGTTAAATGAGAACAAACGTGTTCGAGCAAAGATTCAGCCTACTTTTGAACAGCTGGCTATGCTTCATGTCGCTAAGGTAATTTCCTTCATGCGTGCATTTACTCACACAAAAAAAAGGGATAGAGGAATATGTTATGCTCAAATATATGATTAATTTCAAACTATGTACTTCCAATTACCGGTACGTAGTTTCACAATGTCACAAAGGGTTTAGAAATCATTTAAGATTTTCTGTGCTATTTGAAGTGAGATATGACAGCTAATGATGACAGACGACAGTTGATATAGCTCAGTGCTACACAAAAGATGAAAAATCCAATCCAATCTGTTTTTTTGTTTTTTTTAATTAACATAATACACAATAAAGGAGGTATAAAACCAAGGGCATACTACTGATTTTGCAGGTTGATAAAGCTATTCAGCCAGGTTTAACGTTCCTGAACTGGACATATCTCAACATAGACAAATACCTGGCACACATCAACAAAGCTCTGGGTAAGAAAAAAAAAAAAAAAAAAAAAAAAAGAGAATTATGCTTGGTATGTAAAAGATATTTTAATACAATATATACTGCTTATCGGTCACCATTTTTCTTTTACACCCGCTCTGTATCCCTTCGTGTTTTCTTTCTAGTTGACCTAGAACTATTGATGGACAGAGTGAACGATCTCCTAGAGATGAGGATAGATGCAGTACTGCAGGAGATGAGTGGATCAAAACTCTGTGTTTTACCAGAGGATGAACCCATCACCTGTGAAGACTTTGTTCGAACCACCAGGGTAAAAACCTAGTCTCTCTCTCTCTCTCTCTCTCTCTCTCTCTCTCTCTCTCTCTCTCTCTCAGTGAAAGTGAGAGGGGGGAAAAGCATTTCTTGATTGCTGTTGTCTTGCAACATTATTAGGATTTGCTGATGCCTTTTGGTCACTGGTAACCCTGTTAGTTACGATGTGATTAATTTTCTCATTTCTTCTTACTACCTGAAATTCATATCTAATGTACATATAAAACATACAATTTTCCTTAGGAACTATGCATTAAGCAAGCCCAGGTTCTCAACATGAGGAGCTCACTGGTGGAGGAGGCTGCTAACGAACTGATTAACATGCTGCTGGAATTTGACAACAATCAGAAAGTGGAAGGGGAGAAAAAGGAGGAGGTAGAAAGTAGTGCAGAATGTGAAGGTATGTAGAAACCTAGATGTACTTGTGGAGTCTAATATTTGCCAGAAATTTTACTTTTGTCACATTACTAAAGATCTTGTGGTAATCACTTTCATTAGTACGAAGCTACTGTACTGGTGTGCTTATTCCATTTTAGTTGAAGATGAGGCTCAGTCAGAGGGCCATGTGGTGTCCAGAAAAACCCTTCTTCCTCCAGCGAGCGTTGGGCCTTCCTCTCCTTTGGTAAAGAAGAAAAAGAAAAAGGACCTGGCTGAGATGATGGAGGAAGAAGCAAAGAAGCTGTTGTCCTACTTCAACCACCGCTGTGTGGAAGCCCTGCTCCGAATGACACGCAGCAACTTGGAGATGTTACGCAAGCGCATCGAACAGCCCTCTGTCAATCATTTTTCAGGTGCCTTGTATAACCATGTTGTGTTTGTTGCTATGGTTTGATTGAATTTCATTTTTAATTTCAAGACTGGTTGTCACTATGTTAGCTGTGTATTAAAAAGAGGTTTTATCTGTTCTGTCTGAATTTTTTGTCTCTATCAAGATAAAATGTTTTTTTAATTACAACATCCAATAACAGAGCCTCTCTTTTCACCCTGTAGCTGACAGTGATGTGCCTGTTCATGGCAAGCACATTGGCCTGCACACAATTTTCAGAGTGAATGTGACCCTCTCCATCCCTCACATTGCCACAGTCCCAGCCCTCGAAGATGTTCAGCGAGCTCTAAATCGTGCTGTGGGGTGTATTGTCAGTGTCAGCAGAGGAGTCGCCCAGTGGAGCAAAGACAGGATCTCTAAGGTGTGTGAACTAGTGATATAGTGATTTTTTTTGGCCTGATAATTTTCATCTCCCTGCATATAATAAACAATTAAAATGAATCTTGTTTTGCAGAAAAAAATGCATGAAAGACGTTTGGCCGCTCTGAAACAGGACAGTTCTGAGAGTGACACAGAAGATGGGAGATCATGCAAGAGTCTTAATGGTACATGAAAACAAAAGACCTCAAATAACTTTAAGCCCGTCATTCAATGTTTTATTCTTTTTAATCAGGACAGGTTGTTTTGTTTAAACTTTGTACTTCCAGAGGACAGCATTTCAGATAAAACATCAGTCACTCAGGTTATTCCATTCCAGGCTAGAAACTACTACAAAAGTGTGTCTGAGAACAAGGAGATAACCAAGCTCTTGTCTGTTCTCAGTAGCTCCATCTGCTCCAGCAAAAAGGTGCATGTCCTTTTAGTTTTACTAATTTTTTTTTTTTTTTTATCATTATTCACCATTTTCTTTGCATATTATAGTCCCTCTATTCTTTCTATAAGGAGAAATTAATCTCTCAATGTCATTATTTTGAATTTTGAGCAGGAGGTGATGGCTGCTCTACACAGTTTTAATAGTTACCATCACATCTGGAGGAAGGACCGTGAAGAAGCCATGAGGAAGTATGACACGCTCGATGGCAGATAGTTCCATGTTTCTGAGTTTGGAGAATGGAAGTTTTGTTCTTCTTTGCTTTTACAGATTTATCCAAGATAGCCCAACATTGTCTGAGTTTGAGAGCCAGATTATTTTCTATCGAAATCTAGAGTTACAAATAAATGGTGCACCAGAATACATCATTGTTGGAGCTCTGGCTCTGTTTACAGGTAATAATAAATCATAACGCTTCCTTTAAAAAAAAAAAAAGAAAAAAAAGATATCACGACTGTTAACTAGCCAGTAAACAAATGTTGTGCAGTGCCACTTTAAATTAGCTGTTTCTTAAATTATTAATTTAAATAAAAGCAAATAAAAATCCAGAACCGTGTTGAACAGTATCACTTATCTCTTCATTTTCACACATTTCTTCATTCTAGTTGATCTGAAGTTGGCCCTGACTGCTGAAACCAAGAGTTGGATGGCAGACTATGGAGCACTGTGTAACAGAAAATATCAGTCAGAGATGGAGCAAATCTTTGCCTTTGTTGATGAAGCAGGAAAGAAACTGAACCGGCAGATCAAAGATCTGGATGACATTCGCATTGCCATGGCAGCCCTCAAAGAAATCAGAGACCGTCAGATATCTATTGATTTTCAAGTTGGTCCTATAGAGGTAAAGAATATCATTATGGGGTATAAGTACAACTCAGGCAACTAATTTGGGATTAAAGATGTTTTCTTTCTCAGGAGTCCTACGCTATGCTCCATAAATATGGGTTGTCAGTGTCAAAAGAGGAGGCTGATAAAGTGGATACGCTGCGTTACACCTGGGATAAACTGCTATCACGGAACACCGAGTTACAGAATGAGTTGTTTGCTCTGCAACCTAAATTCCGTGGGGAACTTACCAGAAATGTAGAGACCTTCCAGGAAGACTGTGGACAGTTTTACTTGGATTATAAAAAGGTAAATGAAATGAGTGACAGGTACAAGATATAATTGCCTAGAGTTAATCTCAGACAAACCTCCTCAATGTTGCCAGTAATGTCACCTGCCTTCCTTTTCTTCTCACATCCTCAGAGTGAAGACATGTATTTAAAATGTTTTCATCAACTTATTTTTGCTTTTTCAACTTCAGGATGGCCCCATGGTGTTGGGAACAGCCCCTCAAGATGCCAGCGATAGACTTATCATGTTTCAGGTTTGTTAAGTACAACCTGTGATGATGATGATGATGATGATGATGATAATGATTTTAATTCCTTGTAAGAAACTAACAATGACTTTTTACCCTGTCTACATTTTACATTCAAAGAATCGGTTTGACAACCTGTTCAGGAAGTACATCACTTACACAGGTGGAGAGGAATTGTTCGGGCTTCCTGTTACCCAGTATCCCCAGCTGCTTGAAATCAAGAAGCAGCTAGTTCTGCTGCAGAAACTGTATGGCCTTTACAACACTGTCATTGAGACAGTCAATGGTTACTACGATATCCTGTGGGTAGACATCAACATTGAAAACATCAACAATGAGCTACTGGATTTTCAGACAAGGTTTCTCTCTCTCTCTCTCTCTCTCTCTCTCTCTCTCTCTCTCTCTCTCTCTCTCTCTCTCTCTCTCTCTCTCATGCTCTCTCTCTTTCTCTTTCTTGAAATTGGATTTAAGTTTTAAATATATCAAGTCAAGTCAGATAATTTGTTTTTGACTGTCATATTCTTTAACAAATAGGTGCCGCAAGATGCCGAATGCAATGAAGGAGTGGCAGGCTTTCCTGGACCTCAAGCAAACCATTGACGATTTCAATGAGTGCTGTCCCCTTCTAGAACTCATGAGTAATAAAGCTATGATGACTCGCCACTGGAAGAGAATTACTGAGGTTAGTGCAGCAATGGGAAACAAACAATGAAGATATCAGTTATTCTAACTCATCCAAATCTCCTGCATCTTATATCAGTCAAATTGTAATCAAGCCTTTTAGGTCGATGTCTTGAGCTTAAAACAAGCTTAATTTGTTCTTGTGTCAAGGTCACTGGACATAATTTTGAGGTGGAAACGGACACATTCAAGCTACGCAATATCATGGAAGCACCTCTGCTCAAGTATAAAGAGGAAATTGAGGTAAGTGTGAATTGTCAGGATGAAAAAAATATTAATGGTTTCTTTTTTGTATTCTTTTGAATAAGAGTTTGTGGTTTTGCTTTAGGACATCTGTATCAGTGCAGTGAAAGAAAGGGATATTGAGCAGAAGCTGAAGCTGGTGATTGCTGAGTGGGACAACAAGACCTTTACATTTGCCAGTTTTAAGAACCGCGGCGAACTGCTGCTCAGAGGAGACAGCACAGCAGAGATCATCAGCAGCATGGAGGACAGCTTAATGATTTTGGGCTCCCTTTTGAGCAACAGGTATCAGTGTAGATATGACCTTAAATTTTACCAAATTGCATTATTTCTTCATGTTCCATGTTGATATGATCCCTTTGCCAGATACAACACCCCATTTAAACCCCAGATTCAGAAGTGGGTTCAGAATCTTTCCAACACAACAGATATTGTAGAGAACTGGATGACTGTCCAGAACCTCTGGGTCTACTTAGAAGCTGTATTTGTGGGTGGAGACATTGCTAAACAGTTGCCTAAGGTACATTTCATAAAGTAAAATGTAATATAGCCAGTCATTCCATATTGCAACGAGTGATTAATTTGGATTTTTTTTCTTCTTTTTTTTAATGCTTCACTCTTAGGAAGCAAAACGTTTCTCTAATATAGACAAATCATGGGTAAAGATCATGATGCGAGCCCATGAGATGCCCAATGTTGTTCAGTCGTGTGTCGGAGACGAGACCATGGGACAGCTGCTTCCTCACCTTCATGAACAGCTGGAGATCTGCCAGAAATCCCTTACAGGGTCAGTACACAGGACTTAAAGCCCAGCTTTCATAACTAATATTGGAAGGGAGAGAATTTTTTTCTGTATTACACTTCTCCTGTGGTTTATTTTTCTTCCTGTCGAACAGCTATTTGGAGAAAAAGCGACTGCTCTTTCCTCGTTTCTTCTTTGTGTCTGATCCTGCCCTGTTAGAGATCCTGGGCCAGGCCTCTGACTCCCACACTATCCAGGCCCACCTCCTCAACATTTTTGACAACATCAAGATGGTTCAGTTCCATGAAAAGGTTACATTTAAAAAAAAAAATCATTTAACTTTCTGTGCCTATTATGTTTTACTGTTAAAGACACTCTCCCAAATACAGTTAAAAAGCAGAGTAGGTGTTACATTTGCATTAATTGTCCTGCAATTGTCTTCAGGTATATGATCGCATTCTGGCTATATCGTCACGTGAAGGTGAGACTATAGAGTTGGAGCGCCCTGTCATGGCAGAAGGGAATGTAGAAGTTTGGCTCGATTCCCTTCTGAAAGAATCCCAGAGTTCACTTCATTCTGTAATTCGAAAGGCTGCCATGGCCACACAAGAGCCTGAGTTTCAGTTTATCAACTTTCTCAATTCCTTCCCTGCTCAGGTACATCAGTGTTAGAAATACTTAATTATTTATTGCATGTATGTGAGTATTGATTCTAAACTGCATAATGAAAAGGAAACGAACAAACCTCCTGACTTAGTGAAAATGTATTGATTTTTTTTCAAGGTTGGATTGTTGGGCATTCAAATCATCTGGACTCGAGACTCAGAGGAAGCGCTATCTAATGCCCGACATGATCGACGTATTATGGCCAAAACTAACCAATACTTTCTGGATATGCTTAATACCCTGATTGACATGACTACTAAAGATCTGGAGATGGTAGAAAGGACAAAGTATGAGACCCTCATCACTATCCATGTCCACCAGAGGGACATATTTGATGATTTGGTGAGGATGCTGTTTGTTTCAGGAATTCTTGAACTTAACTTGGACTGCCACTGTGATTGGCCAACAATTTACTCACATCAAAATCAAAATTAGTCATAGTATGTCAGTGTGACATGTTGCAGTTTTATAATTGCCCAAAACTGAAACCAATGAGTTGAACTAAATTCACTTCTTTCTGGCATCTGCCATTTTTTCCTCTTCTGAAGGAAAAATATATTTATTTTTAACTCATGTATGATGGCTCAGTACATTATCTGCTATTCATTCTAAACACCAGCTTATTAGGAATTCATTTCATGTTCATCTAATCAAAATAAATACAGCGTTTCTATTTTAAAGTCTATATTTGATATCAAGATACGATATTATGACTCACTTGAAATTGACATGGAGGATATTTATCAGAAGGACAAGGTTTCTTTTTTTTTTTTTTTTTTACAAGCGGGGGAAAAACCATTTGTGGAATAGCATAATTTGGCCTTTGTGTCTCTTAGTACCTGCAATTCATTTATTTTTTTTTCCCCTGGTGAGAACATCATTTGGCTATTTTCTAGTTACCTTACTTCCACAGCATCTTACAATTATATTTTCTCAACTCACATTAGTTTTCTTTACACTTTTTCTCCTTGTGTTTCATTTCTCAGTTCATCTTTGTGCTATTTTTGATGCTCCGCGCTTTCATTTCATTCATTTTTCCCATCTTCAAGGTATCTTTTTCCATCTTCATCTTTTTTTAATCTTTCATACACCTAATATTAGTCTCACCTCTTCCCTTTCATCGTCACCGTCCCTGCTTTTTACCTCATTCTCTTTCTCTCTCATCCTGCCCTTTACTCCTTTTTGGTTACTTTTTTTTGCCTTTCATCTCTACCATCACATTATCTCCTGAATGGAGGTGATTTTCTGTTCCCACTCCCCATCTTATTCTGCCCTCTTTTTCCTCCTCATGCTGCCTTCTGTCTCTCCTTGCTCCTTATTTTTACTTCCTTATATTTATCATTACTGTTTGTTTTTCCAGTGCCGTCTCAATGTCAGAAGTCCTACTGATTTTGAGTGGCTGAAACAGTGTCGCTTCTACTTTGATGAGGAAAGGGACAAGATGCTAATCAACATTACAGATGTCGGCTTTGAATACCAGAATGAATTTCTGGGATGCACTGAAAGGCTCGTCATTACTCCACTGACTGACAGGTAGAGTAAATCAGCTAAGGCAAACATACAAATTTCCTAGAAGGTGTCCATCCATCCATCCATCCATCCATCCATCTTCTACTGCTGACTGGAGCTTCTCCAGCTGCCGCTGGGTGAGAGGCGTCTCAGAAGGCATAACTTATAGTGCATGCATTTACGAAATAGTTCAGTAAATGCATGTATGTAAAGTATTTTGAGTAGTCTAATAACTACAAATGGGCTTTGTCGCTGCATTCTATTTACCATTTGTAGATTCACAGCTGACTAATCACAGGACTTGCTATTGACTAACAGAGATGTGCAAACGTCTGCTAGCAGTCTCATCGAAATAAACAGGAGGAGCGAGAGATGTGTGAAAAATAACACAGAGAGTAAAAAGGAAACAAGAACAAAGTGACGTGGAGAGACTGCAGCAGGGAGGGACTTCAAAAAGCTCTCAAGAGAATTGGTGTTCTGTCCCTGTTGCCGGAGGCGTCACAACAGCCCATATTTTCTTTGCTTGAGCTTCTTTCATTTTTCTTCTCTTTTCACATGAAAATTCTGTCTTTCATTATCACTAGGGCATCGATGATGAGAAAAGAATTTTAATCAATCTGTTTTGATAGCATTTTTCTGATATATTTGCTAATAGACATAAAATTGTGTATTTACACAACATTTTACGCTGTTATGGAGAAAACAGTGTTTAAGAAAATTAGATCTTAGAATCTACTTCTGGCTTCATGCCTGTTGAGTTGTATTTGACCTTTGACCAAACTATTATCATACACATAAAATGGGAATTATAAAAATATTTTGCTCTATTTGGTAAGGTGCTACATCACCATATCCCAGGCACTTGGAATGAGCATGGGTGGTGCCCCTGCTGGTCCTGCTGGAACAGGTAAAACTGCTGCCCAAACATAGGATTTGACATAAACTACATTTGGAGCGGTCATCATGGCTAGATGAACAGGAGGATCAGTGGTAAACAAATCAGTGCTGACTCCTTTCAAGGGGTCCCGGATTTCTCAGTTGCATCATTAAAAAGTAATGTTTTGCTTTTAATCTGCAATACAAATTTACATTTTACTGGTGTCTGTACAAATCAGTTTAGCTATTTCAGATTATTAATAGGTTTGTTTCAAGTAGAGAAAAAAAAAAAAATTGCCTGTTGTTTAGTATCTAACAAAAGTGTTGCGGTTTACTAGGCAAGACCGAGACTGTCAAAGACATGGGCCGCTGTCTGGGAAAATATGTTGTGGTCTTCAACTGCTCAGACCAAATGGACTTCAGAGGTTTGGGAAGGATATACAAAGGTACATTTGAGAATTCAGTTGTTAATTATCATGTCCTTTTAAAACAAGCATCACTGAACAGATGATTCATTGAACAAATACAATTATTCATAATGAGATAATTTGGCACAATGTATTTGCTGATGTTCATTCCACCCACCTCACCCATTGTTTGTTTCTGATTTCCAGGTTTGGCCCAATCTGGTGCTTGGGGCTGTTTTGATGAGTTCAACCGCATCGAACTCCCGGTTTTGTCAGTTGCAGCCCAGCAGATTGCAATAGTTCTCACCTGCAAAAAGGAACGCCGCAAAACCTTTGTCTTCACTGATGGAGATACAGTGGACATGAACCCAGAGTTCGGCATGTTCCTCACCATGGTCAGTTTTCAGGTTGCAACAGATCAGTGACGTACGAATGATTCTTATGCTAAAACTTTAATAAGATCTTTTCAAGGATGTCATCATCTGGAATATTCACTGGTTTATCTAAAAACAAAATGGATTATCCTCCTAGATGACCATGTCTTATAAAATCTTTGATGTTCTTCCTATTTTCATTTGATATTTTATGTATATTTTCAGGTGTATAGCCATTTCATAAACACTCCTATAATAGAATGTGTGTATATGATACCATTATAACTGCATATTTTGAGACACTAAATATAAAAACAATAATCTTATTTAAATTTTTAGAACCCTGGTTATGCAGGTCGCCAGGAACTTCCTGAAAATCTGAAGATCAACTTCCGCACTGTTGCCATGATGGTTCCAGATCGTCAAATCATTATGAGAGTAAAACTGGCCAGTTGTGGGTTTATAGAAAATATGGAGCTGGCTCGGAAGTTCTTCACACTTTACAAGCTTTGTGAGGAGCAACTCTCCAAACAGGTAAAAGAAATGGATCACAAAAATGTCCACACCCCAGTTAGCTTCCCTTAAATTACTTCATCCATGTTATTGTAAATTTTTTCTTATTTTATTTGTAATGTGTGTTACTGCTTATGTGACCAGTCCACACCTGTTAAGGTGGTATTCATCTCAATGCTTAAAAATAATAATGGCAAATACAGTTCTGATCACCAGCTATAAAGAACATATTCCAGTGTGTTTGTGGTTATTGAGAAATGTTATGTATATTATGTATTTATGTGTTATAATTAAAAGCAATAAAATATGTAGGTAAATACTTTGATTTGTGATGTTCCAGGTTCATTACGACTTTGGGTTGCGGAATATCTTGTCAGTACTGCGCACACTGGGAGCAGCCAAGCGAGCTAACCCCACTGACACAGAGTCCACTATTGTGATGAGGGTCCTCAGGGATATGAATTTATCTAAGCTGGTGAGTAGAAATTCCATTCATCCAGTACCAATAGGAAAACAAACCTGGTTGCAACAGATCAGTGATGAGCTTGTGGACTAATTTACTCAGCATTCATATACAATGGCTTCTGTTTATCTGCTTGTGTGTTTGTTAGATTGATGAGGATGAGCCACTCTTCCTGAGTTTGATTGAAGATCTTTTCCCAGGCATTCAGCTCGATAAAGCAGGCTACCCTGAACTAGAGGCTGCAATCGACAGTCAGGTACACAGAAGTGACAAATGAGTTTACTTATGTCTACATGGGAGTGAAATTGTAGATAAGTACAGTAGGAGATAGAACTAAATGGAAAGTGAAGAAGGACAGAGTGGGGAAACAGGAATTAGAGAGAGAGATAGGAATAAAAGAACTTCTGTAAGTAAAGCTAGACAAAAGATTAATGGACTGTGTGACAGTGGTATATTTCATGTCAGTCTTAAATGCCTGAAGTCACAGGACCCAGTAGGATACAAATGGCACCATTTACCATTTTCCAACAACCGAAACTGAGTTACTCTTGCAGAGATAGTAGGAAGAGATGTGGTCTTTAATCTGACATATTATTCTCCTGTAGCAGTGTAATCATTTATTATACAATTCGGCAGCCGTCTTCTTTTAACACAGAATAACATATTTCAAGTCAAAGTGATTTACTGAAATGCCTGTTTACTCTAGTACACTGTCATTGGCTGTTTCAAGGTTGAGAGTGCAGGTCTTATCAGCCACCCTCCTTGGAAGCTGAAGTTAATCCAGCTATATGAGACTCAGAGGGTCCGCCATGGCATGATGGCCCTTGGACCCAGTGGAGCTGGAAAAACGACTTGTATACATACACTGATGAAAGCAATGACTGGTAGGATTGTGTACATACACATATTTATAAAGTGAGACCACAAAACTCTATGTGTGCCTTTTCCCCCCCTATATATCTTGTGTGGGAAATATAGTCAATCCCCTTACAGGTTCCAATAATTCTGTCAACTCCTTCCCTGTCTTAGCATGTGGCCATCCTCACAAAGAGATGCGCATGAATCCCAAAGCCATCACAGCACCTCAGATGTTTGGGCGACTGGATGTGGCCACAAACGACTGGACTGATGGCATATTTTCTACACTCTGGAGGAAAACTTTGAAGGCAAAGAAAGGTGAGAAATTGAGATGTTACTTGAGACCTACAAACACTTGACTTTTTACATTTATTTAAATGCATTTTTGTATTTGATAGACTTAAATGCTTGTTGTTTACTGTAATGATAAGAATGCTTGTGTGGTACTTCATCTTCTAAAAATCCACTTGTAGAATGATGCGTGTGCATATAAGAATTTATTTGCATCAATTATATTCTTCTAGGAGAGAACATCTGGATTGTCTTGGATGGACCAGTGGATGCCATCTGGATTGAGAACTTAAACTCCGTTTTGGATGACAATAAAACTCTCACACTCGCGAACGGAGACCGCATACCCATGGCACCAAACTGTAAAGTGGCTTTTGAACCACACAACATTGACAACGCATCTCCAGCCACAGTTTCTCGAAACGGTATGGTGTTCATGAGCTCTTCTGTCCTCAACTGGAGCCCTATACTGGAGGTAAGTTCAATACATTTAACTTGGGCGGTATGTTTTTCCTTCAACACAGCTATTTATTTACAGCTTGTATTTGGGTTGGAAGAAATACTAGTCAATTTTATCCCATCCGCGCAGGAGTGAATTAACAATCACTTGTATCTGGTCAGTTCAGTTGGAATAATCCCAATTTTACAATGTCTAGGGTTGGTTGAAGAAACGATCCCTCCAGGAAGCACAAGTGCTGCGCCTACTTTTCTCTTCCTCCTTCTCCGACCTTTACAACTTTTGTATACAGTCACTGGAGTTTAAGATGGACATGCTGGAAGCCTTTGTCATCATGCAATGCATCAACATGCTGCAAGGACTCATTCCAGCAAAGGTAAGGTCCTGTTTCAAAAATCCCAGACCCTAACAAAAAAAACAAAAAAACAAAACAGATAAAAAAACAAACAAACTGAAACCAACATGAAATTGTTATTTTTCTACATTTACATGAACTTAATTAATGAATGACTTTATATTACAGGAGCATGGTGGTGAGCTGTCCAGAGAACATTTGGAACGAGTGTATGTCTTTGCTTTAATGTGGAGCGTCGGTGCCTTGCTTGAACTGGACGACAGGAAAAAGATGGAGGTCTGGCTCAGAGGGAACAACAACTTCTGTCTTAACTTGCCAACTATTCCATCTGACAGTGAAGACACCATGTTTGACTATCACGTCTCAGATGATGGCAAGTTTATTTTCACAAATTACCCTTTTATAATACCATATATTATTTAAAATACTTTATCTCCTACATTTGGCACCAAACTTTAGTTTTTTAATGAGCACAAATTTGTATTTTATCCAGGTCAGTGGGTACACTGGAGTAACAGAGTGGAGGAGTACATTTATCCATCCGACTCCACCCCAGAGTACCGTTCCATTTTAGTGCCCAACGTGGACAATGTCAGGACAGACTTCCTAATTCAGACAATTGCCAAGCAGGGCAAGGTGAGGCTTACTCCACTGCACACCGAGTCTATTTATACTTAGGTTAACAAATGATCATGATAAAGGTCATAGGTAGGGTATCACCAATAAGTTGTGACATGTTTCAGACAGAGTACCAAGTACCAAATAATCTAAAGTTGAGTACCAGAAGGAACTCGAGCAGAAAATCATGATCAGGGACAAACAGCAGATCAGGTTTCCTTGGGTCAGACAATAAACAGGTCAGCAGCAGGCTGGGTCAGTACCAAGTGAAAAAGCAGGAAAGAAATGCTGGAGAGTCCTGCATATCACAGAGAGCAATCTGGAAATGGGCAGACCTGACTCTGTGACCTAAATACTATGGCTGATTGCAGATGAATGGGATACAGGTGTGACTGATTGATAGGTGAGACATGGGCAGTAATGAGGTGATGTCATGGAAAGTTCTGACCATGTTTAGTCTGAATAGCACTGGGTAGACTCCTGTGTGCCCATGTTCAATAACATGCTCAGTATGGAGCATCTGTTTGACCAGAGCAGATAGAAACATAACGTGGTGTACAAAGTAAAAACATATTAAATAATTCATAGAATGGCATTATTCATGGGATGTCTGGGTGTGCATGAAAAAAGTGACAATAGAAAGCATTGTTGTGTTGTTACAGTTGGAAATGTATCTAGTTCCATCCATTTTTCATCCATTTATTTTAAAATATTTTGGGTAAATGTAGATTTTTGTTTAGAACTGAAAAGAAAACCATTTGTGCATTTTGTTTTTGATGAGTATTAGAAGTGGAATTTATCTTTTTACATATTTTCTAGGCTGTTTTACTGATTGGAGAGCAAGGAACAGCCAAAACAGTTATTATCAAGGGTTACATGTCAAAGTATGATCCTGACACTCACATGGGCAAGAGCCTCAACTTTTCCTCTGCAACCACACCACTTATGTTCCAGGTAAAAACAATTCCATTTTTTTGTTTGTTTGTTTGTTTTGTTTGTTTGTTTTTTTTTACTTCTGACCTATTTAAATTTAAGATTGTTGTTCTACCTAGTGACACAATCTCCAGATTAACTGTCATTGTTTCATGTATTGTCATAAACTTGCCTGGATCAATGCTGCAGGCTGTCCCTTGATTTTCTAAGTATTTTGTAATGTTTATATTAGTTTCATGTCTTTTTTCTGTGCCTTTTTCAGAAGACAATAGAGAGTTATGTTGATAAAAGGATGGGTGCTACATATGGTCCTCCTGCTGGGAAGAAAATGACCATTTTTATAGATGATATCAACATGCCTATCATCAATGAATGGGGAGACCAGGTCAGGAATTAGTTTTAATGTCAGCAAATTGAAACTTTAATTTTTATCTTATTATAGTCAGATTTATTTTCCTAATGTCCTGAAATCTCAAAAGAAAGGTAATTTAAAATAATAACAAATAGTAATAAAAAACCTCCTGTTTTAGGTGACAAATGAAATTGTCAGGCAGCTGATGGAAACAAAAGGTTTCTACAATCTGGAAAAACCGGGCGAGTTCACCAATATCGTGGACATTCAGTTTCTGGCAGCCATGATACATCCTGGAGGAGGTCGCAATGATATCCCCCAGAGACTGAAGAGGCAGTTCTCTATCTTTAATTGTACCCTGCCCTCCAATGCTTCCATTGACAAAATATTTGGTAAGTAATAATAGAATTGTGGAATTATTGCTGTACTTTTCACCTTGAGCACATTTTACCTTTTAACCCACAGGTGTGATCGGTATGGGCCATTTCTCTGAAAGTCGTGGGTTTTCCAGTGAGGTTCAAAATCTGGTATGCCAGTTGGTGCCTCTAACCCGTCTTCTCTGGCAGCTAACTAAAATCAAGATGCTTCCAACTCCTGCCAAGTTTCACTACATTTTTAACCTGAGAGATCTCTCCAGAATCTGGCAAGGCATGCTCAATACCACCGCAGAGGTGGTTACCTCTGTCCAGGTGAAAAGTTTTTTCCTGATCCAACTTACCTGTTCTGTTGGCTTTAAGTTGATCCTTTGAATATCAGCAATAACAGTAATTATATATCTATATATCTAAAGGTGCTGCTGGGATTGTGGAAGCATGAGTGCAAACGTGTGATAGCTGACAGATTTACAGTGCCAGAGGACGTGGAATGGTTCGACCAGTCTGTAGCAAAGTTGGTAGGGGAGAAGCTCGGTGAGGAGAACCTGAAAATAGTGGACTATGGACTAGACAGATACTTTGTTGACTTTCTTCGAGATGCACCTGAGGACACAGGTATTGATCCACTACAGCTTTCAAACTCTTAAAAGTGTTACTAATTTTTTTGTATTATTATTATTTAAAACCAACTTGTTGTTTGTACAGGAGAAGAGAAAGAAGATGCAGATTTAGAGGTGCCTAAGGTGTATGAGCCTATTAAATCATTTGAAAGCTTAAAGAAACGTCTGAACATGTTCCTTACCCAGTACAATGAGACCATCAGGGGTACTGACATGGACATGGTCTTCTTTCAGGATGCTATGATACATTTAATAAAGGTACTGTAAAGTTTAACAGTGATAGTATGATTTAAAAAGATTCCCAAGAGTGATATTACTGACAAACCTTACAAAAAATGACTAATTATTATATTATATAATTATACAGTAATATATTAATCCTTTTTTTAATGCTTTATCTTATCATTGTAGGTGTCACGGATAATTCGGACACCTGGAGGTAATGCTTTGTTGGTTGGTGTTGGGGGCTCTGGCAAACAGAGCCTGACCAGACTGGCCTCATTCATAGCTTCATTTGACTTCTTCCAGATCACTCTAACACGGTAATAAATTGTACTGTAAACCTTTGTTTTCTTAAGACATTTTCATAAACATAATTAATATATTCCTATTCTTTTCTCCAGTCTGCACACTGGCGCTTGATCCTTACAGCTTCAGTGAAATTTATTTGCTCACTCTCTTGCTCAGTTTGATTAATTTTCAATTTTTAAGTCATATTTACCTTTACATTACTTTTACTATTTACATATTTACATTTTACTTGTGATCCTTTCAGTATGCCATAAAAACACAAGATACATTTGTTCTAATGAGGCTGGATACTGCTTCTGCACTGCTTGGAATTACAATTGTGGTTAACCCTGTATTCTAAGTGAACATCCCAGACTGCAAAAACACACTTTTTTAGGGATCAAATTAAGCAAGGCCAATATTTTTTCCAGTTTTAATGAGACTGCCTCAGAAGATATCAGGCAGATATCAACAATTGACTTTCACCACCCTGTACCACCAGTGGAGCAGTGAGCTAATGATGTTTCCACTGTTTGTGGAATGCATGGCTCATCAACACCAGCATTCCTGTTCTTTTGATTTCCTCAGTTCAATGTCTTGATTTAGTTTAGTTGCAGTAATTAATGGGGTTGTGTGCATCTTTCCTCTTTATTTCCTTGTAAAAATAATGCTATAAAGGTAAAGAAAAAAGTTAACGTTTGTTCTTTTCCAGCTCATACAACACAACAAATTTGATGGATGATCTAAAGAACTTGTACAGAATTGCTGGCCAACAGGGCAAAGGCATCACCTTCATCTTTACAGACAATGAAATCAAAGACGAGTCCTTCCTGGAGTACATGAACAATGTCCTGTCATCTGGAGAGGTATGGGGGAGAAAAACAACATATCAGATGTTATGTTATGAACCACCAGTCTAAATGACGAGTCAAACAGGAAACTGAATAAAAATGATGGTGGGGGCATCATAGAGATTGAATGATAATCGAATTTGACATAGGTAAACGTAATATAATTTTCAAAATAAAGTAATTTTTTTCCCTGCTCAGGTGTCCAATTTATTTGCTCGTGATGAGAGTGATGAGATCCTCAACGACCTTGTCCCTGTTATGAAGCGAGAATTTCCCAAGCGACCGCCAACCAATGAAAACCTATACGAGTACTTCATGTCACGTGTTCAAAAGAATCTCCATGTGGTTCTGTGCTTCTCTCCTGTTGGTGAAAAGTTCCGGAACCGGGCTTTGAAGTTCCCAGCATTGATATCTGGGTGCACCATGGACTGGTTCAGTCGATGGCCTAAAGATGCTCTTGTTGCAGGTATTGTTGGTATTATTATAACTAGCTCAAAATCTATTATCACAAAGATTTGCATATGCATATATATATCTGCACCACAGCTATGCCTTGAGGTGTTTTTTAACTGTACTTTTTAATAAATCAATTGAGTTTTTTTTATATATTTCTTTGAACATTTATAATACCACTGGGCCTTTGTGTTTTCAGTTGACTTTAAGAATATGTGACCTGTGTGCAGTTTAACCTGACCCTTATCCCCTACTGCCCTTCAACTTTCTGTATTTCAGTTTCAGAGCACTTTCTGGCAGCTTATGACATTGAATGCACACCCGAGGTAAAAAAAGAAGTTGTACAATGCATGGGCTCTTTCCAAGATGGAGTGGCAGAGAAGTGTGTGGAATACTTCCAGAGGTATTTAAGAAGCAAACTCACTCCCTGAGATTGCTAGTGTAAATGCAGCAATAAACACTTTTTTCTTATTACGATCATGAAACAACTTCAATACAAAGGTGGAGGAAGCAGTTATAATGACCTTAACATTACCTAAACATCCCTTTTTTTTTTAGATTCCGAAGAACAACGTATGTCACTCCCAAGTCCTACCTCTCCTTTATTCAGGGATATAAAACAATTTATGCAGAGAAGAGGTCTGAAGTCCAGAACCTGGCTGAGAGGTAAATTAAACTTATAGTAAATTTAACAATTAAAAAAAAAAATTATCTTCACTAAAAGATTATCTGTAATATTTCTGTTTAGGATGAACACAGGACTTGAGAAGCTAAAGGAGGCATCTGAATCTGTAGCACTTCTCAGCAAGGAGCTGGAGGAGAAAGAAAAGGTCTTACAGGTGGCCAATGAAAAGGCTGATATGGTAGGTTTGATGGAAAAGAATGGGTTTATTTAGCCAAACTTTATGTTTTTATAATATTTTATTGTAAATTAGATGCATGCATTTCCTCACTGGACTCTTGTTTTTATTACACCAAGGTATTGAAAGAGGTGACGGTAAAAGCCCAGGCAGCAGAAAGGGTAAAAGCAGAGGTGCAGAAAGTGAAAGACAAGGCTCAGGCCCTTGTAGACAGCATCACTGCTGACAAGGCCACCGCCACAGAGAAACTTGAAGCCGCCCGACCAGCTCTTGAGGAAGCAGAAGCAGCTCTGCAGGTTTGGGACTTGGAGATTATATTTTATATTGATTTTAATTGTTTTTGCATGAACCAGTTAATTACAGACTCTTGACTTGAAGCTTTGATTGAAGAACAGGAAATGTTTAAAGCTGGTGTCTATAATGATCATCACACATTGTTATGCAGCTTCTAGTCACTTCAAAATGCTGGAAATACTTGAAGTGGATCTGTGGTGTAAACGTGTTTGAAGGAGCCTACCATTCACTAGCACGTGGTTTATCAGTTTAATCGTTAATTAAAACAGTGATTTTAGTGCGGTTGCATAGGTAGGGGTGATGGAGAAACAATCCAGTGCAGAGAGAAGAGAAATAAGGAGGAGGAAGACAAAAACAATGTGTAGCATGGTGTAAAATTGGGACAAGTGGGAAAGGATGATGAAGAAACGTTGGCAAACGTTGTTTAATACAAATCATATAAAGCTAGCATACCGGATTTAAAAAAAGTCCCCCGTGACTCAGTCTGTTCTAGAGTAGGTATAAAAAGCTCTTATCAGACAGATTCCTGTGACTTTTATTCTGTTTTTTCCTCAGACCATCAAGCCATCAGACATTGCCACTGTACGCACACTCGGTCGCCCTCCTCACCTCATCATGCGCATCATGGATTGTGTGCTGCTGCTCTTCCAGAAGAAGATCAATACAGTGAAGGTTGACACAGAAAAGAACTGCATCACACCATCCTGGCAGGAGTCCTTAAAACTGATGACTGCTGGAAACTTTGTGAGCAATCTGCAGGTAAAAATGCATGCACACATCTACCCTAAACCACATTATTTCGGTAAATATAGCCTTCCTGTTTAAACTCTCTCAGCTTGTGAAACTAGCACACATAAATATTCCCCTATCCCAGTCAAAAGGGAATGCATAGTTGTTCATTATTCTGTCATCAGCGGCTGTCTGATATTTCTCTCTGTCTTGTCACTCACTGGTTCTGCCAGGACTTATTGTATTCTGTGTGTTTTTCTTTTTCTGTGCTTCTCTTCTTTCTGTCTTTACTAATCCCAGTCTGTTGCTCTTGTCTTACTCTTCTTGTTTTTCACAGGGCTCGGTTTATTATTATTTTTTTAAATCTGATTTTATTCCTCTGCATCTATTTTGTCCATCTTTTTTGATTTCATCCCATTTTTGAGAAAACACAACATGCATAGTTAATTGATTGCAAATGACATACTGAATATAATAGTAATAATAATAACATTTAATTAATATACTTACTGATTTAAAGCTGTTTTGAGCTTTATTAGAATTCTATCATGCATTTACCATCTTCTTCCTCTTTCTGTCTTCACTTTTTCCATCTCTACTGTTTTTGCCCCATACAGCAATTCCCCAAAGACACCATTACTGAAGAAGTGGTGGAGCTGCTGCTGCCTTATTTTGACATGCCAGATTATAACATTGAGACAGCCAAGAGGGTGTGCGGCAATGTGGCTGGACTTGCATCCTGGACTAAGGCTATGGCCACCTTCTTTTCTATCAACAAAGAAGTCTTACCTTTGAAGGTAACTGTATATGACTGCAAATAGGATTAGGGTGTACGTACTGAGTTTTTCGTTATTAGGAACAGGAACTATGGCTTAAACAACATAACATTAACATTATAACATTTTATATGAACAGAACATGTGCACATGTACCCACAAAAAGAAACCTTAAAACAGACACACATTTTTATGCAAAGCCTATTTGTTTCCCCAAGATGTGTGAAATTCATTTAAAAGTCTTGATTCTTTTAAAACACTGATACATCAGGATTATGTACCTGTCATAGTTGATTTTATTCATCTTGTCTCACCTCAGTCTCTCCCTCACCAGCTTGTTTTTCTGTACACTGTTTTTACTTTTCTTCTCTCTTTCAAACCTATTTTCCTCTGTTCTTTAATTCCCTGTGACCCCCCCCCCCCCCATGAGTACTTTCTGTCTCTCCTCCTTAATACTGACCTTTTGCTTTGGTGTGGAACAAATTGATTTTCTGGTTTCCAGCTCAACAGAGGCTTCTCTTAAAGCTGTCCAGCCACTCTGCTGCTTTGAGATACAGCACAGCTTGACAGGCGGACGACCAGGAAAACAGAGATGGTGCTCTCAGATATCAGTGAATATTAACAAATGCTTGAAACCTCCTTTTTAAGAGGCCAACTATATCAAGGACTTCTTTTTCCCATCTTTGGTCCTGAACCTTTTGCAGTGCTTTCCTCACAACCTCAAGCAGCAAAACATCCCGAATGCTATCTTTAGACTTCCTCCCTGTCTCCCATTTCATTTGACTCTTCATATGTGTAATTTCCAAATTTTCAGTTGTCCTTCAATCACTCATTTTTATCTATTTGGCATTCTTCAAAGGCATTCTGAAATATTTCTGCTGCTGTTGTTTATTGCTGTTAATTACTGTCATGAGCTACATCATATCCCAAGTATTGTTTTATTTATTTATTTATTGCTTTTCACTGTGTGGTTAAGATAAACATTTATCTTATCATCTATGATGAGATTAATATTATAAAATTCACTTTACCTCTTTATTAAGCTCTATGTGCACTACCCTTGCGGGCTTGTTATTTGCATCAAAACTATTAGAGTCTGTTTCGGTCTCCTGTTTTCCTTAGGCCAACCTGGCAGTGCAGGAGAACCGTCTAAACATAGCTAACAGGGACCTTCAGGCGGCTCAGGCTGAGCTGGATGCCAAGCAAGCAGAGCTGGATTTGGTGCAGGCTCAGTATGAGAAAGCAATGATGGAGAAACAGGTTTGAACAATAATAGTGTGCCATAATTTTATTAATCCAAATTTAAAATGTTCCTTTGATTAAATGGGTGTAGCATTGGACACCTAATAATCCACTGAAATTGCAAAGTCTAGAATCTTGCCAGCAATAATTTCCATTTTAATGCTAATTTATATGGAATTTATTTTTGTGTTATGTAAGAAATTTGCAAATGAAATAAGACACAACCAATGAATATTGATGGGTCCCTATAACATTTGCAAAGGCTAAACGGACTTATGTGCGTGAACGTTTTTCTCATCAGGCCCTGCTGGAGGACGCTGAGCGCTGCAGACACAAGATGCAGACAGCATCCAGTCTCATTAGTGGCCTAGCTGGTGAGAAGGAGAGGTGGACAGAGCAGAGTAAAGAATTTGCTGCTCAAACTAAACGCCTCGTCGGTGGGTCTCAGTCATGTGCTGTTAAAATTGGAAAACCTGTTTTTATGATTTGCATATTGCTATTAACCTATAGAAGATCCCAAAAATAACATCTGATGAGGGGACACAGTTACTGAATTTTACAGACTGTAGTGCTGACAGGTTGTATTTTATAATTAAAGACCAGAACAAAAACAGGATATTTGCCCTCTTTTGTAGGTGATGTACTTCTGGCTACCGGGTTCCTCTCCTATTCTGGCCCCTTCAATCAAGAGTTCCGTAATCTTTTATTGAGCGAATGGCAGCAGGAGCTGAAGCAGCGTCACATCCCATTTGGCATCAACCTCAACCTGACCGAGATGCTTATCGACTCGCCCACCATAAGTGAATGGAACCTGCAGGTCAGTGGTCTATTCTGTTAAATGTTGTCAGCTGTGCATGCGGCTTCTGAATCCAGTTGGTTGGAGAACTGTTTTACAAAAAGGAGCTGAATGTTCTTTTTTTAAATTCAACTACAACTTTTAATAACTTACCTTTCTTTGTCACAGGGACTCCCCAATGATGACCTATCAATTCAGAATGGCATCATTGTCACTAAAGCTGCTCGATATCCTCTCCTTGTTGACCCTCAGACACAGGCAAAAACATGGATCAAGAACAAAGAGGCCCAGAATGATCTGCTGGTTTGTTATTTTTTAAAAGTCCGTGTGTTCTGTGATGACTGCGGTATTTTTAGGTGCATGAAAATTACCCTGTAGACTGCTGGCAATTATTGCAACTGAGGACATTTTTTGTCTTCTCTTCTCATCTCAGATCACCTCATTGAATCATAAGTACTTCAAGAACCACTTGGAGGACAGTTTATCACTTGGCCGTCCTCTTTTAATTGAGGATATAGGGGAAGATTTGGATCCTGCACTCGACAACATCCTTGAAAAAAACTTCATCAAATCTGGGTCCACCTACAAGGTAAGTGATTTTATACTGTATGTCTGCACAGATAGATATATAAGTAACTAGAAAGATATTAAAGTGTTTCCTGCTGTTGAAAAGAATTTGTTAATTCCCAAATCTCTCATTTTGTTGGCAATCAGCCGAAACTCTGACTGTGCACTTTTTTTTTTACTACCATTGTAATCCTCTTTTACACTCAGAAACACTTGGAAATATAATTACCGGTAGAAAGAATGCAAGTGATGATGACTAAGAAGTAAAAAAACAACAACAACAAAAAAAACCCCATCTATTTCTGGGCCTTTTTCTATCTCATTATCACCTCTCAGGCTAATGCTGGTTATGCAGCAGCTGATGAAACAGCTGCCTCCTTCCTTCTTGCTGTCTCATGCATGATAATCACACGTAGACATATGATGTCTACACCTAAAATGACAGAAAGTGAATTTGTGGTACAGCCTAAAGATGAAGATTGTTAGATAATCCAAAGATCTTCTCTCAGCTAGTGAATGCTGGGATGGGCTCCAGTACCCTCTTAACTTTTATTAGAAACAAGTGGAGGTTAACAGAAACTGAATGAATGAAAGGTTGAATGGACATACGGATGATTTCCTGCTAATAACTGGTAGTTATATAGCATGCGTGTAATTACATGATTAGACATTTGGTATATCATTTGTGGTGGACATTTAAATGTGAATAGCTAGATGAAGATGATATGTCTTCTTTTACCCTCTCTTGCTTCGCACAGGTAAAGCTAGGTGACAAAGAGGTGGATGTGTTGACTGGTTTCACACTCTATCTGACCACTAAGCTGCCTAACCCATCGTACACCCCTGAGATCAGCGCCCGCACCTCCATCATTGACTTTACAGTCACCAAGAGAGGACTGGAAGACCAGCTACTTGGTAGAGTCATTCTTACTGAAAAACAGGTACTCCTGATGTAAAATACACATACATATTAGCAAGTGTAAATAATTACACACCAAGATTTGGAGACCTCCCATCAAACAGTATGAAGAAATGACCATGAAACCACACTGTCTATATTTAAGACCAATGCTAGTTCATTTATTTTTTTGAGTATGCGTAATAATTGCAATGGAGACAGAACATTGACTGTGAAAATACATTTACTGCTGAAGGAAGCCATTTGTTCCTGGCAGTGGTCAATGCCAAACGATTTAAGACAGAGGGGGATAGAAGCTTGTTAATCTGAGCACTAAAAATGGATTTAATTAGATTGCGAGCTGAATGTAAAAGCCTTATCTTGTGCAGCTCTTGCAGCACTCTATATTTGGTTTTAGTGTGTGTCAGGGAGTTTTGGTTTATTCTGCTTCTTAATTGTTAAGCTACTAATTTTCAAAGTGTTTCACTGATATTAAGAGCAGCGGAACTGCACATTATGTAGTGTTGAATGAGATTTGTGGTATCGTCTTTCAACAATAGTGGTCTTTTAAATTAGGAACTAGAGAAGGAGAGGACAGACCTCCTGGAAGATGTGGCATCTAACAAAAGAAAGATGAAAGAACTGGAAGACAACCTTCTCTACCGACTGACCAGTACACAGGTGACATTAAAAAAAAAAAAAAGGAAATAAAACATTGTATCAAAGAAATAAACAAAAAAAACCCCACTCTATTTAAAAAAATGTCATTTTATAGGGTTCACTGGTGGACGATGAAAGTTTGATTGTCGTCCTTGGGAACACCAAGCGCACTTCTGAAGAGGTCACTCAGAAGCTGCAAATTGCTGCCGAGACAGAAATCCAGATCAATGCTGCCAGAGAGGAGTACCGACCTGGTGGGTCATGACAATGGGTTCAGATGAAAATTTTTTCCTTTAATTTATTCAAGTCCAAGTCTGCATATAAATCTCTGGTTCAGCTAAACTAAATAGATGAATTTGCAGGTCAGAACTGTTAAAATAGCACTGTCCAAATGAGACCTGGCTCACCACACAAATCCCACCAAATGTTTTCAGTCATTCAAATATGTGTGTGCATTTCTTCAACATATTTTAATATATTTCCATTAAATTATCTATACTCTGCAGGGTAATATTTTTCATGAAAAATATTTCTGATTTGGCAATGAAGTAAAAGAACTCTTTCAGTTACATGTCTGTGTTTTCAGTTGCAGCACGAGGCAGTATCCTTTACTTCCTGATCACAGAAATGAATATGGTAAATGTCATGTATCAAACCTCCCTGAGACAGTTTTTGGGAATATTTGACCTCTCTCTGGCCAGGTGAGAAAACTCAAGCATCTGTGCATCTCTTATACAAATGTTGTAAATGTATATATGGCAACTTTAATGTAATTGTTAGCAAAAATTCAAATGTAAATACCGTACTATAGCAAAAGCATCAAGGGCTTTAAATGAAATGTACGTCGACAGGTCTGCTAAAAACCCAGTCACCAGCAAACGTATAGCCAGCATCATAGAATATATGACCTTTGAAGTTTTCAAGTATGCATCGCGGGGCCTGTTTGAGGAGCACAAGTTCCTGTTCACCTTGCTGTTGACGCTGAAGATTGACATGCAAAACAACAAAGTCAAACATGAAGAGTTCCTCACTCTCATCAAAGGTCAGAGTCCAGTGTTTTATACACATGTACAGAAGCTTGCAAATGTTTTGACATGTTGTTCACAAAATCAGCAAAACGTTATTTTACATATTAAAGTTTCCGTAATGTGTGTGTGTGTGTGTGTGTGTGTGTGTGTGTGTGTGTGTGTGTGTGTGTGTGTGTGTGTGTGTGTGTGTGTGTGTGTG
>BJFM01003345.1:12507-71460 GCA_016586285.1 Arothron firmamentum | reverse complement strand
TTTTTTTTTTCAGTTTAATGTTTGTTCTCACATCACTGACTGAATTCAACAGCCAGTTGAATTCAGTCTGTGACCTGTAGTTATCAGTTGCTCCGAGGTCTCCCGGCTGTAGCCTCTGTCAGTTGACCTGCCGAACAAGGTCACAGAAGATGGACACGCGCTCGGAGGGGGAAACACTTCTTCTGATTGATGGCGTTACCTACATGACGACCAGCTGGTCTGCCTGTGATTATTCTAATCTGTCGAAATGACAGATGGCAATGAGATTTTCCATCATTGTCAAATTCAGTCAGTACAAGATCGGTGTTATTGATGCACACCCTGTTGTACCCCCGGAGAATGAATTTACTCTGTATACCTTCATTATTCCAACAAATCCTCCAAACCAACGACAGGCATTTGTCTTTTGTATCTTTTTCTTCTGCATAAAGATGTGCCTTGAGCTGCACAGGTGCTGTTTTTTGTCGAGACATTTCCTTAAAAATTATTTAAAAAATCATACTTTCCTAGTTCCCAATTTCCATCATTCTACTGAACGACAATGTGCTCTTGTAACTTCACAGATTCCAGTTAATTAGTATTCTTGCTCGGTCTGGTAATCGAAACCGTTTTGCCGAGCGTTCCTGTCTGATGTGTGGAAGCACGTGTGCTAATTTTTAAACAGTCTAATGTTACTGCATGTGATTAAATGAAAGGAATTCCAGCATTTGTTATGGTGATGGAAGTCTGCTGTAGTCTGCTTGGTGCTTTCACAGGTTTCCAGAGATTTAATAAGCAGACTTTTTTCCTAATAGGGTCAATCCGACCAGATGAAGTTGGTGACTAATCAGTTCTTTTCCACATTAAGCCACATGTGTAGCTTTCTGCTTGTGATTTAAAGTGATGATGTCACTGCAAACAATAATGTCTTAAGGATGTGTACACGATTGTACAGGATGTTCAAAATAAATTCCTAATTCTTTTTTTTTTCGTCACTATTTAGAAATGTGTGAGGAAGGACGATGTAGACAGCAGATCGCTGGACCAGAGGAAGACTCTTCAATCTCAGATTGTAGCCAAAAGTTCTGAGGAGAACAAGGAGTTTGAAAAGCAGCGCACAGCAGCTATAGCTGAGGTGGCCAAGACAAAAGAGGTAAATGTTATTCTTTATAACCCATTGCAGTAACTTTTCTATGAACCTGCAAACAGTTATTTAGTTCCTTTTTTATGTAATTATTGTTTATCTTCTTTGCCTGTATTTAAAACACGTCATGAGAAGCATCTTTATCTTTATCCAACCCCTGTTTCTGCTAAACACTTGAGGGTCCTCGTACTTTTGGTGGTGGAGGAAATGCAGGCGGGAATTTGTCAGGTCCCACTTCATCCTCTCGGAGCCGAGACTCACACCAGCAGAGGAAACGAGAAGAAAGAACAGAGAGGACTGAAAGGGCTGAAAGCCGACAAGATGGAAACTACCGAGAACTGGTGAGAAGAAAAATTTGGGTTTGTTTCATTTAAATAAGAACTAAATTGACACAATTACACAAGTAGGACTATTGAGTCACTACTTTGTAAATAAGTAGTAAAGAAATCATCCAGTCTATACTTTTGCAGAGTTTTTATTGTTTTAAACTTGGTTGTGTCTGTTATTTTTATTTTTGTCATGAAGGTGGATGAAGGTGCTCTGAGAGACATCATGGAGATGGGCTTCAACAGGGAGGCAGCTCGCCAGGCTCTGATGGATAATAACAACAATCTTGAAGTGGCATTAAACAGCCTATTGACAATGTCTGCTGGTAGCAGACCTTGCCCAGTGGTACCTGAATCGAACAAGCCCCAATCCAGAGGTTCATAAACACACACACACACGCTCACACACATCAGTACTTTCACCAAGGAAGTCAAGTCTCTTAAAGGCTTTGTGTTTGTCAAACTCCGGGAGGGATGTTGACACCGTTTAAATGCACAGAGAATCACCCAGAACCTATTTAAATGTCCGCAGCGGTGATTTTACCTGTGTTCATCCATTTATGACAAATTGCATAGACATAGATACTTCACCGCCCACTGTTTTCCCCAGCACACCTTAAGGCTTCAGATCGATGTGGTTCTTTACCAGCAGTTATTGTTTTATATTTGTATTAGTGCTTGCAGCAACTTGAAATGTCTTCTATCATGCCAAACTGCGATCAGCCTTTTTATGAAAGCATTTTTTTATTCATAATAAGTTAGTGCGGCTGTGAGCAGAGGCCATTAGTTCTGCTCCACAAGTGGATGTTGCTGTATCGGCTGCTGGACAATAACTTCTTCAGTTTCATTGTGGTCGTTAAGTAGATTACCGTACTAACAAAAGCAAACCTAGAGAAAATATTGCACTGACATAAGTATCCAGGCCCTTTGCTTAGTACTGTTGGCAGCAGTTACTGCCCCCAGTCTTCTTGGGTGTGATGACACAGGCTTTGCGCACCTGGGTTTGGGGATATCCTCTTTATTCTCTACAGATTCTCCAAAGCTCTGTCAGGTCAGATGGGGACCATCGGTGGAGAGATGTTAGATTGGGTCTAAGTCAGGGTTCTGGCTAGACCACTCAAGGACATCCACACATGTTTTGGCCCTGAGCTTAGGGTCGTTGTCTTGTAGTAAGGTAAACCTGCAGCCCAGTCTGAGCCCCCTAGATCAGGTTTTCATTAAGTGTACTTTGCTCCTTTCAGCCTTCAAAGAGAACAACCACAACAGGGACCAATAGAGATGGTATTGAGCAGGTGATTAATCCAAACACAATGCTTAAAATTAAGCCCTGAAAGTTTAATTTTGGTTCCATTAGAGCAAAAAATCTTGTTTAACAAGCCCCTTTGACAAACTCCATGTCTTTTACTGAGGAGAATTTACCACAGACAGTCTCCACTCAAGGTGTAGAATCATCCCAAGGATTAGGAGTGGAAGGTCCCCACAGACAAATTTCAAGTGTCATCTCATTTGATCTCAAAGGATCTGAATATTGTAGTAGTTTCATTTTTTCATTGTTAATAAATATGCAAAAGTCTGTTTTCACTATTTTATTCTGAGGTTATGAGTATACATTGAAATAGAATATTTAATTATAATAAAGCATAAAATGTATTTATATTTTCAGCCAGAGGAAAGGGTAGAGGCAGAACCAGAAATGAAGATGAGGAGAATGGTGCAGGAGGAAAACCATCTGGACCTAGCACTCTCTTTGACTTTTTAGAGTCTAAGATGGGAGTATTATCAATTCAGGGTGGGTAGACTCGTCTCCTTTTATTTTAGTTGCCTCAGTGTATCGTTGAGGACCATAACTTGCACGTTTTCTAAACCTCTTTTTTGATTGGCATTTGTAGAGCCCAAGAGTCAAGGAAATCAGAGGCATCATGACAGTAAAGTGAATTTCTCCAACTCTGACCATTACCCCAAAGATACACCTCTGACCAGGTCTGCACACGGTGATCACAGGCAACAGAGGAACGACAGAGCCCCTCGCTTCTACAGAGACGCTGATTTTCCAAAACCTGGCCAGGAGCCTCTCTTTAACTGCACAGCATCCTCAGTACCGGCAGGTCAGCAGGGGAAAGGTCAGGAGAGATGGGCACGAGGAACATCAGAGAAACCTCAGAATGACAAAAGAGAGGTTTTAGATGGACAGAGTTTCCCCTCACCTGCCACGACGTTCACACGATCCAAAGACCCTCAGCAGCAAACAGAATTTAGCGGATCGCATCAGCAACGACCCAGAAACGGAGACGGAGGCGGGAATGTGACTGGGCCGGTTCACAGGAAGGGGCTGAAAGATGGTGCCCCTGCTTCCAAACTGACCAATACCACAGGCACAGAGCCCGACGGGAAAGGAAACAATAAACGTTTAGACAGAACTGAAGAGCGGAACAGCAACAGGAGAAAATATGACCGTCAAAGTTCAGACAACCCCGATCGACAGAGAGACGGCGCCGTACCAAATGCTCACTTAAGGGGAGGTGGCACGATCCAGGATGCTGGGTTTTCACAAGATATTCGAATCATGCCGGTGGAGCACACTCATTTACAAAATGGAGACGTAGAACACAAGAGAACTGGTCCAATTAAACCATCGTCTGCCCCCATCAGAGAGCCAGCCTACAGGAAAAACCCTTCAAATAACCCAGGATTCAAAAGAAGGTCAGGGCCAGGAAAAGGTCCCAGAGGGCCAGACAGGGGCCATTATGTGGATTACTCTTGGAAACCAGGAGACCAATGTCTGGCACTGTACTGGGAGGACAGCAAGGTACGTCGATGTTCCACAGCTAACGTTTCGATAAGTTTGAATCAGTGACACACCACTCCGTTACTCCTTTGGTTATAATACTGTTATACTACTATACTAATCATTTTATTTCTTCTCTATACTGCATTGCTTAAACCATCATGTTCAGTTAAAAATTAGTTTGGCTGTTATTATAGTTAAAAATAGATTCAATTAGCATCCAGCACATTTTGCATTTGGCTTATTTATAGTAGTTTAGTTACATAAAGTCTAATTCTGTGTATGTGTCTCTAAAGTTCTACCACGCCAGAATAGACGCTCTGCATCCATCAGGCTCCACTGCTGTGGTTGTGTTTAGTGATTATGGAAACTGTGAAGAAGTTCTGTTGCACAACATTAAACCAGTTACTGCTGACATGTTGGTAAGACAGAAAATACAACACTAAACGTGACTTCTTTTTTGTTGTGTAAGGAAAGGTTAACAGCTAATCTGGTTGGAATTTTACATACAATGGCAGGAGGAAGAAGACGAGTATTACGACAGTTCACTGGAATTCCGCCGTGGTGGAGACGGACAGCCCCGGCGCACCAGGCCGACACAGCAGTATTACCAGCCCCCAAGGGCACGTGACTGATGCGTCTGCAGGTAAATGTGACATTTAAAAAAAACAAAAACAAATCCTCTTTGATTTCATGGCGTTCCTCTATTAGCTGATTTTACATGCTTTTAATCGTTTTCCTGTTTTCTATCCATCCACCAGCCTGTTTGTCCCTCATCTTCTAGTGGCAGACGTCCCGACTTCCTGCAACAATCCAGAGTGCTTCCTGAATTTTAATGTGTCCACATTAGATAACAGACAACTTTTCAAAGGGCTTGGACATCATGTAAAAATCTAACCTAACGTGCAGCTGTCGATTTTGTTAAGACCATATCTGCTGTATATGCTGTGAAGATTTATTACACTGACTGAAAATAAACAGTTGTGGTGAGATGTAGTAAGTTTGATGGTATCTTGTAAGACCCGTAGTGTGTTTAGTTTTGGACTTTAGCATCTCTCCGCTTTCCGCTGATAAGCGAAGACATTACAGCGAGCACCTCAGGCTCTTTTATTATGTTCTGTGAAGCAAGTTCAAACAGTAAGACGATCTGTTCTTCCTGTAATAGAGATGGCTACACTGCAAAGAGATCAATTTGCACATTACAAAAGGGACTGTAGCTCTACACACGCATCCACAAAACTACGTTTTTATGGCCTTGTGCCAGGTTTTTGTGTGTCAAGAACTTAGATCCTCTTTGGTTCTTCAATTCTAGTCCCAGTAGAAATAGTGAGACAAAAGACAATGAACCAGAGGGCGTAACTCGGTTCTATGCCATTGATTAGAAGGATTTGCTCCATTTTCCAGCAGAGACGCCAAGTGACCGCAGATAAATAATTAACAACCAGTAATATGGAAACCTCTCTGCTTGGTAGGAACTGAAAGTGAAGCTCTTGTCAGTGTTCTTGGGACCTGACTGTGACGAACCAAACAGCTAGATTATCAAAAAGGGATTGAGTTTCAATCAGAAAACAAGCAATAGTCTATGTAATGGTGGCAAACCGTAGTGGGGTGGATTAAGGGAGCAGAGTCTGTGGCCTGTTATTTGGCATATTTAAAATTCTGGAGAAAATCCAACATGGAGTGAGCAAACCAATATTAAGGGCAATGTCATTGACCTTTTTTTCTTCAGTGAAACTGAAATGGTGGACCGTGTGAACGTGCACGTGTGTAAGTGTTTATGTAATGGCACGTTTGACTCACTCTCAGATGCTATGATGAGTGTCTAAATCCCCCCATACAGTATGTGTTTTTGCGTGACAGACTTTAATTTGACGTGATTCCAATTAAACAATAATGTACTTGCAGCCAGGGGTGACGATTGGATTTTTGCATGACAGGATTGGAATTACTAAGGGTAACTCTTTTTTTTTTTTTTTAATAAACAGACTTGGCGTGTTTCAGTAGCAGTGGTGCATCTGTTGATGTTGGTGGATTATGAGAGAACGGAAAGATTGGTGAGTGGTTACAGCAAGAATCTCAGTTGGATCTTGCCAGCTTTGTTTTTCGCGCTCTGACGAAAACTGCGACTCTAGCCGTGCCCGTTTAAACTGTCAACCCCCTAAATAAAGAACAAGGACTATGAGATTTCAGCAAACGGTAAGATACCAAACAGCTGACCAGTGAATTTGCCATGTGGGAAAGGCAAAAAAAACTTAACCCCGTGTCTTTACTTAACTGGATGTCCCAGGTGTGTTGAGGGCTTGACATGAGTTAGTACTGTAGTAGCATGAGAGGAGCCTCTGCATTAACCTTTCTGTCTCTCAGCCTGCAAACCGATAACTTCAACCATGTAAAGAATGCTTTTATCCCTTCGAGTGGGGATTCTTTCCCACATTAGCATCCTTTTTTGCGCCAGGCCTTCGCCTCCCACCTGCTCGCCCCTCCTCGTATTGCCATTCACAGCTGCTGCCATTGTCCCTCTTGCTGATCTGACCCCTCACCCTCCTGGTACCATTGTGCTGGTGACATTTGAACCTTCGACATCCTTTGGACTGGACCCCTTCTTACATCATACCTGCACTGGCCTCAACAACGCATGCTTTCTGTCCTTGTACGTGTGGAGGTGAAAAAAGAGGCCCAAAGGGAGGTTACATTAATGCCAGTGGCCAGAGTTTCCTTCCTGACATATGGAGGTGAAACAGAGATGGAGAGCTTCATTCCCTTTAATACAAATGGTTTTGGATCATTGTACAGCAATTTAAGACAGCTGAATTATAGAATTCATCCCGGCTTTATTGTAGAATGTAACAATACATCAGAAGTCTAATAAAACAACAGCCAGTGTGATTGTTCCAATTTTAAAAGAAATACGAGTAAAGGAGGAGAGGAAGAGTCAGTTATCCATTTGGTATACCGGTACAGTGAGTCTGGCCTTCAGTGAATCTAAGGGAAAAGGAAATAGGTGGTTCACCATCGAATCTACATCTCTGATTGTATAAATACGATCATTTACTATCATGTTCTATATTTCTAGTCATTTGCAGGTAAAGGCTTCAGGTTCTTGAAACAAAGCATTTTCCACTCCACCATCTGGTACACACTACGCCACATGCAAACATGCAAAACAAATGCCAGTGCCTGTGTGTTTTGTTAGAATCTGTAGGCAAATGCCAGTTTGCTTTGCAAAGCTTCGCGCTCTGGTGAAATTATAACAGCTGCAGCGTCGGAGATGACGCTTCGGCCTTTGCATGCGCTCCGCCGCAATCACAGAGGAGTTCTCTGCATGAGTGCACACAAAAGAACGTCTGAACAAGTTTCAAACACTGGTTATTACTTGAACTGCCGCTGAGAGAGTGGACGCTTAATGAGCACGATAGGTGCTGCTTGTCAGCAGTAATGGTTGTTTTTCAGTGTGCGGCAGACCATAACCTGAGATGGGTCATTCCTCAAACGTCCTGCCAGCATTTGTTGCCAAGCGCCTCTTGTGTTCCCCATAACATATGACAAAGTAATGGTCAAATGGGGCCAGTTAGCTTTGACCTGAGACGGTGAGAGCGTATGCTGAGTGATGAATCCACAGCCGGGTATTGATCTTTACCATTAGCGCCACGGTTCTATTCAGCAGAGAAAACAAGACTAAAAGCACCTTTCAGTCTCTGATATGGATGTGGCCCAGTTGCCTCTATTTGAGGCAGGTTCTGTGAAGAGCTCCTGCACTTTGCAACAAAGCCCAAAATTAAAGCGAAAAGTTTATTCAACCAGATGAAATAGACTGTCTCTTCAACACCCATTAATAATCTTTAAAGACTGTATTATGGCACAAACGTAATCATTAACTGTTAAAAGGTGCTAAAACCAGGCCCAACATGACTGACTGGTTTGTCGCTGACTGCAGATGACAGGCTTCTGCCGCAACATTCCTTCCATTGCAATGAAAGAAAGATTTTTTATTTTTTTTTTAATTGAAGTGTCAGCAGTCAAGGCATCATTAGCTTTGGTGCTGCGGGCATGAACAGGTTTCTATTCATCTGGATCGTAACAGAAGTGCAAATAATTATAAATGCTTTTGGTTGCGAATTCAGTGAATTCAGCAGAAAAAGCACAATAAGAGGCAGGCACTTCCTGCCCAGCGGCAGGGCTCCAACCTTGAGCTTTAGTATAAGCCAGTCAGAATTCCCCATGTCAGACAGACAGAGACGCTTTGCACCAGTAAGATGGCAAAACAGCCATTTGGCTGTGTTCAGCCTCTGGCTCCATGATTCTCCTAATTAGGTGATCACTGAATGCTGCAGAGGTACCGAATTGTGAAGCCCCGTTCTCATTTTGACCCCAGGGCAAAGCTACTATTTGGCTTGTCATTTTTTTTAGCAGGAACACCACCTGACCTGCAATTAGATGTTTTATGTCTCCGTACGATTGTGTTCGTATTATATATGATGATCTGTTGTTGTTTTCCTTTTTGTTTTGTTTTGTTTTCTCAGGAGCAGGTGATATTTTGTGTTTCCTGCTTAGAAACCATTTTGTTGCAGGAACGCTAATTTTGACACCCTGGACATTGAACGTAGCATCCTAGTTAAGGCTGGGAGATACATCCAAGCCAGTTTAGCCGTTATCCCAGTGCTTCGGTGTATGCTGATATTTTTAATACCTAAATGACTCATTTAAGGGGATCTAGCACACGTTTAAAAACCTGACCAGTAGCTTAAGCTGTTGACAAGAGTTTCTTGAAATCTAATGAGATCTAGCAGAGAATCCAATTATGAAACCAAACAGCTGCCCAGACGTTTGCACGTGTTCCAGCTCGTGCCTGTTCAAGTGTAACCTAGCGTCATTTGTGAATCAAAGATGTGGGAAATTGCCAAAACGGAGATACGAGGTAAAAATGAGTGCCCGGACAACCACAATTACAGAGCTTGAATAAAGTTGTATAAAAACTTGATAAGCATGTTTGAATGAGCATGTGTGAGTGTTCAGTTCTGTGGACAAAACAGAATACAAAAGTTTTACTGGCAGCAGCTGCATTTTAAACCCCATTTTACATGTGAAAATAGCTGTTTTTAATAGCTGTTCATTTAGATACACTACACTACACTATGCATTTAGTGTGAGCGAGTCAAGAACATGAATGTTGATCAGTTTTCAACTGTAGTGTTTTCGTAAGCAAATATTCTCAACATTAACATATACACTGATTATAAATCCATGCACTCCAGACCTAAATGAACCATAAAGGACCTAACAAGGCATGTGTGGAAAATATTTGCTCTGATGTATACGTTAAAACTGTTTTAATATCAAAATAATCCCATGTGGATGCTAATTTTGTGTCATGGCCATGACACATGAGCTCATTCTGACCCAGGAATGGTTCCAGAGGTCAGAGAGGAGGGGATTGGCCCACAAAACACATGACATCAGTGCAGAGTTATAATTATGACTAGTGCTTAATTAATCCATTTGTAGCTGTTGAAGGAGAAAAACAATTTTGTTTCTGTTCTGGGCTCCCTGACATGAACTAATTGACCCAGTTTTGTGTTGCGCAGACACAAATCACTGAGTCAGAGAGCTCAGTGGGCCAATCAGAACGGCTGAATGTGGAAATCAGAGTGAAAAAATGAAATGCGTTATATGAAGATGCCCAGGGTTTTCATATTTATCTTTTATTCCCACTCCACGTGCCCTGCTTCAACCTCTGTTTTGCTCTTTAGCTCTTTTCTCAGCTCAAGCACATGCGGTATTTTTAAACCACCCTGTTGATGTGACTGAGTCTGAACTGTGACCTTCACGCCTTTAACTTTTGCAAGTTAAAAGCCAAGAAAACCATCATGAGAGACAGGGGGAAAGGCATATTTAGATGCATACATGTTTGTTTCCTCTGAATGCATGACTTTTCAGTTACAGTGCTGCAGGCAGGACATCAGCATCAGCCAGTGGGAGGAAATGCGTGAAAAGATAATTTACTTTTGTTTCCCCCTCACCAAATTAGGTAAACAGACTTAGTTCCTCTTGACAGAAGGAACACACTTCCTGAAATGCATGAGTGGCTGATATTAACAAGGAGCGCTCATCTGGCACTTCATTATCGCAGGCGGTGCAACAGCTCAGCCAGCCAGATACTCGGACCATATGGGGCACCTAGGTTTTAAAGCCTTTTAGACCTCTTTGGCAGGAGTGGAAGAAGACTTTATTTGGGCAAACCTTCTCACAGTCAGGACAGTTAATCTGAACTGAAGGGATAACAACAACTTTCCCACTCACATAACTGGGCCTATTTCGAGTGTGGATTAATTATTAAGGAAATGGAGCCGCGGTTCTTTTCCATATATTTCCTGCATGTTCCTTCAGAGATTATTTTCTTTGATGACCTTTGTGACAAAGGCAAACTGGACTGAGTAAGGAAGAATTCTTGTTAACAGTACTATTTATTACAGAATTAGAGTAGAATAATTCCTGCTCTACTACCCACAGCAAATATCTGGAAGGTGTAATTGAAAATCAAAGAGAAGAGGAATGATTTAAAAGCAGTGACTGTGATTAATCACTTAATGTTTTCATCTTTGCCTGCTTGTCTAGGTCTGGGTCTTGAGGCAGTGTTCCTGAGACCCACATAAAGACCCCTCTGACAAGAGGGTGTCCCACTTAAGTACTGACCCGTATCTGCATCTTAGAACCTGTTTCTTCACTTTAGGAGGTTTCAAAGAGGAATGTCTATTCTAGCTAATGTAGGGTCTGTGCAAAGTGTCAACTAATGCTAATTATAGACACCGGGCAGCATTCCATAATTGTGAAGAAACATTCCAATGCTGGAACCCAACACTGTCAAACAATTTCAATTCAAGATCTTTTCCAGAACTCAACTACATTGGGAAACAAAGTGTTGTATTTTGCAGGGGAGATTCAAACTCACCTTTAAGAGGTGTGTTTGCCACTTACAAACACACCTTACACAGTTTTTATGTTCCACACTGTTATCTGTTAGAAATGGACAGAGATGGGAGTGAATGACAAGGGGTGGGGTTAACGTTCCATTGCATACTGGTTGAATTAAATCAAATATTCTGAATAATTACCGTATATAACTAATAATGTTTATTTATTTATGTATTTTTTAAAAACATGATATATTTAGGCACAGAAGTCATGGTACTAAGATAAGAGCTTGGGAGTTCAAATCTTACAACAGCTTTTCTCACAGCTGTTTGATTAAAACAGACCAATGAAAACCGACTGCCAAGCCTGACTCTTAATGTGAGGCAAACGTCTGGCTGTATAATCTTCATCTTTGTGTCCAAACGGAAGATATAATCTGCTGTAATGACACCGCGTCACAGGCTCACTACAGACTGAAATATGTCCCTAAACAGAGCCATATTGTATCTGAGTAAAGTCATGCTTATTGTCACAGTCCGAGAAGAGACTTTCTTTTTACTTGAGCCAACTTCCTGTTTACCACGGCGTATACTTGCGCTGTGGTGCAGTGGTTAACACAGTGACCTCATAGAAAGAAGGTCCTCAGTTTGCTTTGGCTGAAAAAAAACAACAACATAAATCTGCAGTATCACCCAATCAGACAAAGTATTTAGTGTAACAATAAATAAAATCTGCAAATTAAATGAATAGAAATGAATTCATACATCATCAATGATATATGGGGTGCATTAGAAAAAGGGGAATAGAGCATATTAGTAACATAATCCACAACAGGATCAAAAGGGCCTGACGGGATTACGGTGGGTCTCATCAGAGAAGTGTTTGGATCAAAGGCAGTGATTTGGGTCGGAGGGTGTGTGTGGAGATGCATTATTAAAGGCAGTGAAGAGAATGTATACTGTGGAGGGGGGTGAATGAGATGTCATAACCAGAGAAACATAGTCCGGTCCATTCAGCAGACCGGTGTAACCCTAGCTGGGCCTGTCATTGTGTCTGCATTTGTTTGATTTCCATGCAGGGACCTCAGAATAAAGCCAGTCTGGAAATAGGATCAGGCTGTGACTGATGGTAATTACTTGCTGTCTGCACCATTAAGAATTTAATGTAATTTTAGATAGTTAGATAGACATGAGAGAGAGAGGAAACTAGAGATACATTTATATTATTGTTATGTTTGATTGTAATGCTTCAACTGGACCCAATTTTAATGTTAAGAAACACATCAAGGTTGAAGAGAATATTGAGAGAAAGACAGTGGAAGAGTAAAACTTATCTTATCTCAATAACATACTGCACCATATAAATCAAGAATTTTAAGTGCATAAAAATAATTCAAAATTAATATTATCTATACGTTTCCTTTACAGTATATACATTAATGTAGATTTGCACCCTTACAGTGTTTTATGTGTATTTCAATTAGAGAAATCCTCTGCATGTTGGTTTTCAACCAAGAAAAGCTTTGCTGTGCCTGTTGTCTATTTTTATTTTAATTTACACATAATTCAAAGGTTTGAAACACTCTTCTCATGTCTATCCTTGTTTATGTTTCACTTCTTGCAATAATGGGATTTGAGAGAAACGGTTAAGTCAAAACATCAGATGATCTACATGTTACACTCATCCAGTCATGTGATGCTGCCAATATGGTCAACTTCTACCCTCACACTGTACCTGAGATGCAATCAAGGGACAGACACACGTGCTCCCAAACAGAAAGTCTACAATCTGTATCAAAGAAAAAAAGGAAAAAAAAAAAAAATTTTAGATTCTAATTTGCTCTCCGTTTGATGTCACATACCGCTCTTCAGCTTATGTCGTTTTAATAGCCACCATATAGTATAAAGTACATATCCCTAATCCTTTAGGTCACAAAGAGTTTATAAACCTGATTTAAGACAAAGCGTCCCCCCAACTGTTTATTCAATGCTGGTCAGAAGGCTCCAGGCTTACTGTCAGAAGGATTACCACATCAGGAGGTGATCAGTCATGTGGAAAAGCAGCACCTTCGCCTCTGTTAGCGTTTTAGATACTCGGAGTCAAAATTCACAGAATGAAACAGAGATGTTTAATGATACTGTCGAAGGTCAGAAAATAATTAACACTGGGGTTAGAGGTCATTTGAAGGATTATGTTGGATTAAGGAACATGTAGATGAAATTGTCATTTAATACTGTCTCATTGGATGTTATTTCACAAGAGGAGATCCAGTAGATTTTCTAGATTCTGTATATAAAAATATTAATATTACCATTAATGTACAAATGTCACAACTATAGACATATCTATCAGTGGAGTTCCTGTTGGCATTTTGCTCATCTCTGTTTCATAGATATATGAAAATAATAAAGCTAGATGTTGGAGATACCATCTTAATCCAGCATTCCTCGCCTCCAAAGTTTACTTTCTGTGGTGTGGCCAACTGCAGCGGTGCCTTTTTCAGCAGTTACAACTTTTCACTTAAGCTATTGAGTTTAACATGTGACGACAGGTCATTTATTTAAATTACTCGTCTTGGCTCAAGAAGGGTTTTGAAAATTTAGAACCCTCAAAGATTAAAGGGCTAAAATCAACCAAGGTGTCCTGACATGCTTGAAAGGGTTGTAGGGATGTTTTAGTGTAGTGCAGGACACACTTGGGAGCCCGTCATTTGTCACGGTGCAAACAGAAACATCTCCTGTAGAAACTAAATGGAGGAGAGTTCTGAAAGTTCTCTCAAGGTGGGATGCAGAAAGTGAATGAACTTCCCTTGATTGAGCTATGACTCAAGCGACATTTGTTAGTTTTGTGTGTGGATAGTGGGACTTTATGATTTAGACTTATGCAACATCAAGTCCTTGCAGAACAGGTTACTGCTGTCATCACCTGGCATACTCAACAGTTGCACGATGACAGTTTGCTCAACAGACATTTTCACGTTGTTGCTGTTGTTAATATTTTGTGAGTTTTCATATCTATTTATAGTCAACACTACAGCAGATTATTGTATAAAACGAGTGGGTATATATCCATGTATCTATTATTTTGGCTTACTGTAGAAAATGAGAACTACACATTTGTAGCCAAACTGCTACATTCTGGTACTGTATTGATATGACATCATGATCAGCATTAACCATTTGTTTGGAAGTTGTGATTTCACACTGCAGCACTTTCCACCTTCAGTCCCTGAAGGGCCTGTTCTTTTTCCTGTCGAGCACTGATGAGGGAAAATCACTAATTGAAACACCGGGGGAGACCGGAAAGGCGATATGGGGAAAGTGTTATTGCAGCATTTAATCATAATGTTGTAACTGTTTTCTTTGTGTTAAGAAAAACAGGAAAAGTTGTATGACTTTACAAGCTATAACCTGAAAAGCAGGACTCATCTCCTTTTTTCTTCTTGCAGCAAAGTATTGATTTATTACTAATTCTGCACATGTGCAGACTTGGGTATTTGTTAGCAAAGCCTCTCACGATTTAAACCGCACACCCAAACAAATGCATCTAACATGTGAGTATGAATGCTACACTAACATCTTCTCAAATTGAGGGTAACTGGACTCTTTGTGCATCAAATAGTCCTGTTGTGTTTATTGATTCAAAGTAGCCTGCATGCTGTCAACTGCCTCAAATGATGTGCATATACTATCTAAATATGGTCGGCATCTTTCTGCTTGTTTGTGTAATGTACACAGTTGCCACCAGTGGTGATTAGTGAGGATTACACTGAGCTGTTTCGAGCCCCTGGTTTGGTTTGTGTATCACACATTTTTTGCCCCGAAATACCGATTCTAGCTCCAACAGCCGCATCTGGGGATACTCTCTCGCCAGACAGGCTTATGCTTTTCCTGTTTTGCAAGTGGTGAACCTGCAAACATTTAAAACAACATTTCACACAACAGAAAGTTCCTCAGATGGGAGTGTTTGAACAAAGAGGAGTAAATCCTCTCTTTCTTCATAACCTTTAGCACAAACAGATCTGAGCTGAGGGAACATCCAATTTATAAAGCGACAAAATCACTTTCACAATCACTTTGAAGATATGCCCTAAATTTGTGCCTGGGAATGTATCAGGTGTAGCAAAATAAATTTTTGCACTTGATTCATGTTCTCGAGTTGATGACAGGAGCAGGTGAAACTACATATCAGCGTGGGGATTGTCATTCCAAGTGTAACTGTGGGTGTTACCACACCAGTTCTAACCTGTGCAGCAATACAGACTGGTGCTCTTTAACTGTTGTTTCCCCTGTGAGGTAGCTGTTATTTGTTTGAAGATCAACTGTTGTAAATACCATCTGGATAGAAAAATATGTGTGCTCTAAAATCTGAAAATTACAACGTAAATATACCAGAGACCTGCACTGCACTAAAAAGAGAACAAAATGAAATCTTTACAAATTCTCATGGTAAATATTTACAACTATATGTTGTCATCAATGAGAAAATCCAAGATATTATAAAAATAGAGCATCTTTAATGGTTAACTTCATTTCTGTTCACAGACAGCATGTTTTCACAGATACGTTTAGAGTGACATGTAAGCCTAAAGTAGGTGGATAAAGGAGTAATTTGATAGCAACATATAAAAACAAAAAGTCTGTCACACAGTAAACCTTCATAGAAAGCAGGACATGTAATATTAAACCATGGCTCTAAGACATGATGTGACTGTGCACCAGAAATAACCTGTCACTATTTACAGTATACTGTATATACAACAAAATAATCGTATTTGATGTATATTGACACAAGACGTCATGTTAAACATGCCATAAATGAAAGATGTAAAACATCACCAGTATTTGTGAGCCTTCTACACATTTAATTGAACATGGAATGCGTTGTTACTTTATATAGCTATAAATGTATTTGATAAATAAATAGATTTGAGATAATTTCTAAAAAATAATCTAATATGAACTGTAATTGTAACTGTGATTTCCATTTTCTGAAACAATAAAAAAAATATATACAACACGTATAAAGTTGTAAATATTTTTATACAATATCTACATACAGTGGACAAGTTACGTGTCTTAACATGAGTCTGCTTTCTTTATTCTCTCAAACTGTTGTGACGTCATTACTAATGTCTTTCTCAGTTTGGTTTTAATAGCCTATATAACAGTGTTGCCGTGGTAATCTTGTGACAAAACAAGTAACTTCATCTAATGACTCCACTTTTACAGTGAGTTTTTGTAAACATTCATGTAAACGGTGGTGCTTTTAAACGCCTGGACAGTTCAGATGTTTGAGATCTGCCTGATCTTCCTGTTCACCCCTTGCGCTAAGTCATTCTTCATTTTTAGCGGTATTTCTGCTTCAGATTGTTTCTTTCTGTGCTTCTTGAACCTCCGTAAGCATATGAATGATGTCAGCATAACAACCAAAAAGAACAGCCCTAGACACATTACTGAGAGCACAATGAGGACAGGCTGACAGTTGAGCGACTCGTACCGCTCTGGCCCCTCTCTCATCCGGCTGATGTACCAGGGCCGCTCCTCTACTTCAATGTCAGCCTCTTTGGTCAGCAAGCTCTGGATGTAGCTCTCGTTGCTCACTGTCTCATTCACGAAGAAATTAACTATGACTGTGGAGTAAAGCGGTTCAGGCTGACCGTGATCACTGACCTTTACCAGAAGGCTGTAGAGGCCCCGGTTACTGAGCTCCCTCTTTAAAGTAATATTTCCTGTCTCTGGGTCAATTGCGAATGATCCTGGGTCGCCCCCCTTCCTCTTAATGATACTATAAGCAATCACTGCATTCATGCCGGTATCTCTGTCCACAGCGTAAACTTCGGTAATCGATGTTCCTGGTAGTGTGTTTGGTAGTACCAACATATAAGACTGATTGGACTGAGGAAAAAGGACAATTGGTGGGTTGTCATTTACATCCAACAACAGCACCGTGACCATAGAAATGCAGGAAAGAGCTGGCTCGCCACCATCCGCAGCCTCAATCCACAGCTGGTATGTCCCTTGTTGCTCACGGTCCAGTGAAGTCTTGGCCCTTAATGCCCCTCGGCCCGTATCTATCATAAAGGTATCGCTGCCATTGATGATTGAGAGGGCCACCCAACCGTTTTCCCCAGCATCAGCATCCGTCACAGAGATGACTCCTATCTCGCCGTAACCTGGGAAGTTTTCTGGTACGAAGAATGTAAAGTCCTTATTCAGGAAACGAGGGCTGTTGTCGTTGCGGTCCTGAACTGTTAACACCACGGTTGCAATGGACTCCCTCCTGGGGGTGCCCTTGTCAACCGCTCTCACAATAAATCTGTAAGTCTCTTTCTCTTCACGGTCCAGTGATGTGGCTACAGTCAGAACACCTGTCACACGATCCAGTACAAAAATCTCAGGAGCATCACCTCCAAGAAGGTAGATGACTTCTCCTCTTCCTTCACTGTCCTGGTCTGTTGCTTGTAGCTGGGTCAGGAATGTATTTGGCGAATTGTTTTCATCAATAAATATTTTTACCAGCGACTGCTCAAACACTGGAGCATTATCGTTCTCATCCAACACCTGCACCTTTAAGAAGGTTTTGATAACAAGGTCCTGGGTATTCCTAGCAACCACGATCAGCTCATAATCCTGGATCTTCTCATAGTCCAGGTCTTCTGTAGTCTCCAGCAAGTACTCGTTCCTCAGCAGTTGGTAAGGGCTAAGCCTGAAAGGGCCTGTCCCCTCCAGATAGCATTTCACCTTTTGGTTTACGCCAATGTTTTTGACGGTAAAGAAAGCAATTGGAGAAAATGCTGGTTCAGACTCCTTTATTGTCACAACCCCATCTTTTTCAGGAGCAATGTACCGTGTTATAACAGCAGGGGGTCCGGTGACAATTTTGATAATATTGACATGAATGCTGGAAACAGCAGGGATACAACCAGGTCCATTGGCCAGGACTGTGAGTTTGTAAAATGAGGCGGTGCCAGTATCCAGCTTTTTTGCTAGTTTAATTACCCCTGTGATTTTGTCCAAATGGAACAGGCTCCTGGTGTCCCTTGGCATACGTTCACTGTAAGCGTAGCTGATCTGTGCATTAGCGCCAAGGTCAGGGTCAAAAGCATGCAGGCGCGCCAAATGTGTCCCTTTACTGGCATTTCCATGTAGCGTAACATTAATTTGTGACTCTGTGAACTGAGGGCAGTTGTCGTTCACATCTGTGATGACGATTTTTAAAGTTGCTGCACCAAGCAGAGGGGGTGTTCCGCCATCCTCTGCGATGATGTCAGTAATATACTCAGCCTGGGTTTCTCTATCCAAAGCCTCCGTCACAATGACAAAAGGTGTCAGCTCACCCCCCTCGTTTTCCTCAACATCCAACGTGAACACGCCAAAATCGTTGACAAGCCAGTAGGTCTGCACTCCGTGAATACCCAGGTCCGGGTCCATTGCAGACTGTTCCACAGCGTAACGAGCGTTAACAAGAGCATTTTCTGGAACAGTTATGGAAATCTGATCCACGGGGAACTTTGGCCTGTTGTCGTTCACATCCTGGATAAAAATTTTAACTTTGACCAGCTGAAAATATTGCTGCGGTAGAACGAAGACATCCAGAGGGAGGATGCATCCCCATTGCTCATGGTTGTCAGGACAGAGGGTCTCCCGGTCAATTTCTGTGGCAGATGTGTAAAGCTCCCCGGTGGTATTATTTAGGATCACATATTGTTCGCTGACCTTCTTTTGTGCAAAACTGAATGAAAAGGGGGGGTCAACAGTGAAATCCAAATTCAAGTCCAGTCCAATGGCCCCAATGTAGGTGCCCTTTGGTAATCCCTCCTTTATTTTATAGATGAGCTCTTTTGCTTGGTTGAAATTTGCTAGACAGGAAGGGGGGCTGCTGTAAAGCAAAACAATGTAGAAGCCCTGTAATGAAATAAAGATAATCAATGTACATAAAATAGTTTCTTTAGATAATCAATTATCCATATTTTCTAGAAATTGCCTGTAAAAAAAAAACTAAAAATATTAATAATAATGTAAGTATTTAGTCCTACTACCAGTGTGGATGCTTGGGGAAAAAAAATCCACACTGATGTTACCTGCCAAACATAATTGTTATTCATTCATGAAAAACAACTTCCTGAATCTGGCGTAGAAGCCGTATCTCTGTTGATGTATTCTAAAATGGTACCACATAAGTCTTTGAGATGTTACTTTTAGTTGTGTAAAAGTCATTTGTGTTCATTAACTGAATTGTAAAGACACTTACCCATATTACTCTTCCATTGTTAAAGCTGGAATGTCTGTAGTTGAACATGTTTATGTCCTATTAGAGTATTCCACTCAAAGGAAGCGTGACAGCTTAGGAAAACTCAGCATTTTGAATTTTAAACAGCGCAGACGTCTGCTGAGTGCAATGCCTTATTACTGTCTGACTTGAGCAGGTCATTCATCCCAGTGTACGCTCAGGACACTCCCCCCGTATGCAAATCAGCCCCTGGTGCTCACCAATAACAGCAGATGGGCAGGAGGAACTCTAGGCTGCAGATTCATTTTTCATGTATGCACACTCATGCACTTCCTCCACTTTTTTTTTGTTTGACGCACACACACACACACAAACAAGAATGCTGTCAAAAGAAATAGCATTCCTTATAATCCCGTGGTAAAGTGAAAGCGTATGATTACCAGATGAGCTCATAATAATACATGAGACTTAGCAAGATGTAAGATATCCACGGCCAAGAGATTACTTTAATCCAGCATTAGTTTAAAAAAAAAAAAAAAGAAACAAAAAACAACTGTCAAAAACAGAATAAATTAAAGTAGCCGTGCAATGATGTTGTGATGTTATCATGATTTCTGAGATTAGTCATGGATAAAGAGGCTCTAAAATTGTATTTATTAAATGAAAATATAGCTAGGATAATTACATCATAATTACATTAGATAGATAGATAGATAGATAGATAGATAGATAGATAGATAGATAGATAGATAGATAGATAGATAGATAGATAGATAGATAGATAGATAGATAGATAGATAGATGCAGAATCGGTGAAAATATTATCAGCAGGCCCACAGAGAGGTGGTCTTGGCGTCATAAGTGGTGCGATGGTCTGATTCTGGATTGAGCCTTTAACTAAATCAACCCTCTAATCCTCATGTGTTCTAAATGCTGGGCCAGCTGTTTGCTGGGATTGGAAGCATACTGCTCAGAGAAAATGAGTGATTGAAGTTCTTTAGGGAAAAAAAGGGCAGAATGAGATGAGTCTCTCTCTCTCTCTCTCTCTCTCTCTCTCTCTCTCTCTCTCTCTCTCTCACACACACACACACACACACACACACACACACACACACACACACACACACACGTTGGTCTTAGTGGACTGCTTCATAAACACACAAAGGCTTATCAGGTGATATAAATGTTGATGTATATCAAATCTGTGATGTGTTTTCTGTGTGGCACTTTGCACTGGGTATTTCTGTGGCAGCTGACTACACAATAATATGGATCTGGTGTGGTTTGGGTCCATGCTCAGAGCTCAGGGACATTCCTATAACCTGCCGTGAAATTGGAGGTGAGGATGTGGAGGAGCAGAAGATTGGAGAAATGAGCATCATTAGAGGTGCAGAGAGTCATAAATGTTCTGTTGATCATCTGTGAGGAGTCCGTGCAGAGGATTTAAATCAAGTTACACCAGAAAGCTGCAGCAATTATTATGATGTGAACCAGAGAGGAGAGCATATAATGCTGCTAATCACATCTTTTATGTTGCACAGACAAGGGGACGAAGAGGAAATTTCTACTAGAAATGTGACATGCACGCCACAGCTTCCGTGCCAACTGGCAGCCCCTATATAGCAGATCATTGCATTCTTCATTACGTCATATTTGCTCCATTTTCCTCCTGTGAAGAGTGAGTAGTCAATCAACAGTGTCCTGTTTGCATACATTACATACAGCTTACAGGCTTTACTGTTACTACATTATTAACTTGGTAGCAGATGCTTGACATGGAACTAGAACCGTGTCTTTCAAAGAACCTGATACTGACCTTACTACCTGACCTTCTTGTGTACTAGTTTCCTCTTCACTTACGATGACTTCCCTTTTTGTTGATTAATAGGATTTAAGATCAGGTGAACTCTAGTCTAAATTGATTTAAGTAATATAATTGCAAGTTTACAACACATGTAGACACGTAAGACTTGTAAATAATTGTTTAATATCACATTATTGCATTGGGAAAATAAAAGCAGACATGAGTGTTTTTATGATTGTTATGAGGTGAATATCTTACAGTAGAGTTTAGCAGTACTATCTAACAAAGAGTCGACTGAGGTCAACAGGCAGTACGTCTTAATTACATCATTTTCAGCTGTGTGAGTCGTGTTAGATGAGGCTGGGTAATCTCTCCCCAGATTTCCGCATGTCCTCTTAACCTTGGTCTTTCCTGTTAATCAAAGTGGTGCTAAGCTATCGTGATAGCTCCAGTATGACGGAGCTCCGTTGCTGTTAAGATGAATAGTGATGCACAACGGCGGCACATGGGAAATACATTAGTAAGGAAAACTTTTTTGTGCTGTGTAGTGAAAACATTGTTTTAAATTGTGTGTAATATTTGGTGCCATCTATTGACAGGAATGTAGATTTGGGAACCTCTCATTTCAAACCCAGAGACTATGAGCTTGCAAATATGTTGAAAAATATTTTTTTTTAAAAATCTCCCTTCCAGTCTTATAACCTGAGTTTATAAGAGAAAAAATATTTTCTGTGTTAGATTTCATTATATATTTAAAAATCATTGCTGGAATTTGTTCTGGACAAGATATAAATTATAGCCAAGCAATATTTACAAATACTTCAGGTCATAGTCACACCTTTTTGTCTGTTCTGGACTACTGCAGAAACAGACACAGACACATCACTCATCACATTAATGTTTATATGAATATGTTACTCCTAAATAACAAGGCAAAAAGTATGCTGGGCTTATTGCACACAAAAGCTTGATGATTTATCTTTTTGAAAAGAGATTATGAAAAATCATATGTGCTGGAGCTTTTGTGACATATCCATCATGACAATAAGCTTTATATATTTTGATAAGAAAATAAATAAATTACACTGCGGTCAATGGAAGTGTCATGAATGCTGGAAACAGCATAAATATGGATGACAGAAATTTCATTTTGCACTACTCTGGACAGTTTCACTGTGGGTCTGCTCTCAGGAGCTGCATCATTCACCAGATAAACAAAAGTCTCATATGTGCTGGAAAATATGTGCTCTCTCTCAGCTGCGATTTGGATGGAAGTCAGAACTGCAGTGTGCATTGCAGCTGTGTTGCAATGAAACAACTACTTAATTGCTTGTCATCAAATCAATAAACTGCACTCAGAAATACTCAGTTTTTCAACATCTGATTAATCAAAGCTGCATTTCCTCTGTTTATCACAACACAATAATTGCTGGAAGTTAAACATAAATTTGATTTAAATGGAGTTCCAACAAGTCCCTCTGAAGCAAGCAGCTTTATCGGTGCGGATGTCTCATTTAGGACTCATATATTACATTAGTTGGACTCAAGTGTATCCCAAATGAGAGGCCATGTGATTTTATTTTTTTTTTAATACATATTTTGCTATACTGGAGTCTGTTAGCATGCTATGTGTTTTCTCTCAGGAAAATGTTTTAGCACCAAGATGGGCCTTTTACAAAGACTGATTTAGGATGATTTTCTGCTTATATTTCTGTCTTAGACCATTTTTTCCCAACCTAATGATTCAGCTATATGGCTGCTTCGAGTTGTTGCTATTTCACTGCAGGAAAAGAACACTGTAAATTATTGGGTATATCCACCCTTGCAGAGTGGGAAGCAGTGCATATCAGAAGAATATTAAATCCATATAATTATCTGAGAATTATCAAGCTCTCCTTTCTTTTACATCTGCATTGAGCTTTAATCTACCATAAATCCATCATATCGCGTTGTTGCGCTGTTACTGCCATCTGCTGGTTGAAGTTTAAAAAGGACAAAACACAAAGTGCACCCACTTTTGGGACTAAAGCTACAGTTTTTGTTTTCATTTTGCTTTGTCTGAGCACAAGGCTGACAACCAGAGCAAAATCCTTACTCCTGATGAGTAGACGGTTCATCATTTTTCCTGTAAAGACCCACTTTTCTCAGATATAAAAGGTATAAAGGAAAAAGGATGAATCCGGTATTTATCAGGAATGAGTGCGCTCACTCAAGTTTGCAGCTCTGCACTCAAACCGTGCTCATGGAACCAATTTATGTGCAAAATGGAGCTGTCCTGTGGGAAAAAATGATGCTGCTTGAAGGTCTGTTTCAATTTAAAAAAAAAAATGTCTGGGACCTTCTTCTTCTCTTCACACCTCCAGCGCCTGATGCTGTCATCAGTTTCCTGCTAGCGGCTATGTGAGAAAACACTTCTGGGTGATTAAAAAACCAACAAAAGGTGGTGGTATTAAAACATACCAAGAGGAGAGGGTCATCTGGAGTGGTAAAGCTGGCCATGTTGTGATTGTGTCTTCAGGTTCCTGACCTCTTCAGGTTCAGGTTTGATACTCCATCCAGAGCAGCTGCAGTGATAGAATGTGCACCTCTCACCGCTGTGGGCAAAGAGATTACTAGCCGGGCTCCCCAGTAATGAAGTTTGGAATTGATCGGCCTACCGCAGGTGCTTGTTTCTGCTTGCTAACAGCATTGATGTTTTCAAAAGATCAGAGTGATGATTTTGAGTAAACCAATCAGGTTATCGAACTGCATTTTTTAAAATGTTATTGGTAATAATGGATATATTAAAGTCTTATACCAGCATGAGTGAAGCCTTGCATCTAATTTATTTTTTCTAAAATTGTATATGATTATAACAATCCAGTCATGCTGTAGGAACAGTTTTTATGAAAAGAGATAATTTCATGACCATTTTTTGCTGTGATATTTTTCTCTTTCTTCACAATTGCAGGCCATGCATTTACCATTTTCTTCTTACCTGAAATGGGGATAAAAGGGGCTTCTGATTTTGATGTGTACAAACATTTCAAGTGAGCAATTTTCAGATTGGTATATTAAATTGAGCGAAACCTACTTTTTAAGGGAAAAAATGTACAATTTGTTGATGTAATATCTCTGTAGATTTTAGTGACAGCGAAATCGTTTGGATATGTTGCATTGAAGATTTTTACTTGCAGGTGAATAAAGGTGTGTGGTCACGCGATCGAGGAACCTTTTCTGGGGAACAGGAAGCTCCCCACGACGCACCGCTGCTGCAGGTATGCAAAATGCTGACTCCTCTATAGACTCCTGGTTTCGTGGGTTTAAGCCGTCCGTGCCTTTCAGTCCTCTGACAGACAAGTGCGCATCGAGCACCCGCCGGAAAGCCGAGGTCCCCCGGTGTTTGTGTCCGGGTGCGCATGCATGTGTGCATGGCGGTGGGAGTTTAACGGCGCTATTTTTGTGTCCTTATAATGTGATTTTGGCGTAGTATTTCTTGTAAGCTGTGCCCTAGTTCCTTTTTATTACAATAACCTGTTGGTTTTTGCCGGGGGGGATCTAATTGTGTTGTTTTGGTTCCTTTTCTATTGCCCATGGAGACTATTTTCTTACAATAGCTCTTTTCATTTCTATGTTGCTCTTAAAAAAAAAAAAAAATCTCTACTGACAGGTTTATTGTACTTTTACTCCTCTTTTTTCATCTTCTTTGGTACACAGGCCATTAAGTTCAATATTGTTTTGCGGTGTATAAAAAAAATCTTTTTAATTGATTTTACAAATTTGACAAATTATTCTTTGATCGTGCATTTTTTTCCCTGCATCTCTGGTTTGGAATGTGTCCTTGCTTGTCAATGTGTGATGCACGCCACTGTTTATTCTCTCTGGTGAAAGTCATTAGCGCATTTGAATGTACATTTTGTGGCTTCAGTGGCACCAATATTCTGTGATTTTCACACTCAACCTCTGGATTGAATTATATCTATCTAAGATCTGTTTACTTCCACATACTGACTGAAGTTTTAAAATTCAAATATCTTATAGCTTCTTCATTGCAAATTAATCATAACCCTGCAGTATGTCAGCATTTCTATGCTCCTGTGCACCTCTTTAGTCACCCTATTCTCACATTTTACAAGACCCTCAAGTCTTCTGAAGTCATCAGAGATCAATCAAATGCAGCCTCTTTGGAATTTTATGAAAGGAAAGTTCGTACTGTGAATGTGAGAGTGGCAACTCTCTAATGTTGTCACGTCAAGGCGCACCACAACCGCTGAGGAATGTTCTTGCCTCCTATTGAACCCACCTAGTGATCAATTAACAGTGTCAGAGAAGAGACGGGGATTCTTCTGAGTAAAGGAGAGGTAAAGGAGATCGGCATTTACGCCTCCATGCCACTCTGACTAAACCACAGGCCTCTCAGGCTCAGTGGATGCCTGTTAATTTCTCCAGATCAGGAACAGCTTTTGTTCAAAGAAGACCACTAAACTTCCTCAGAACCATTCAAGACATCCTCATCCATCAATCCATCCATCCATCCATTCATCCATCCATCCATCCATCCATCCATCCATCCATCCATCCATCCATCCACCCATCCATCCATCCCTAGGTCCCATCCTCTCTCTCTATCCTAGGTATATCCACCGATATAAAACCTACCAGGACCGCACCTGTCACAGGTATTAAAAGAAAGGTTATTTTAATGGCCAATTCCACAAAAACAACTAAAACTTCCTAAATATGCTAACAGGGTGACCAGGTGTCCCTGCCAGTGTCGTCAAGCTCCTCATCCATTAAGATGTGCTGTCTTGACAAATTTGGATAGTGTTTCACCATCTCTGCAGGCAGAGAGGTGCAGTCCGGCAGCTCACCGAAGGGCTGAAAGCAGAGCAGCCATGTGCTGATGTCTCAACAACTTATTAATCATCTGCAAACTAGAAGATATGCAAAATACATTGAATTGCTTTTGCATAACATAAACTGTACATTTTGCAAAATAAAGGACCAGACTTCCCTTCTGTTACTAGCAACCATTGCTATGCCTTCAATGTATGGGCATTGTTATCTTACACAATACATCAGTATGCTGGGAATATTTCCTGATTGCCAAAGCTTTTGCAGAGACAGCTGTGGTGCAGAATGGAAATTCAACGAAAACATACCATAGAACATTTGGAGCCTCTGCAGCGTACGGCTCCCTTAATTGGAAATGACAAATCTGCTTGGGCTGTTTACTAATGCAGCTGACATAAAGCAAGGCGTCATGCTGCACTGATGCTGCCGCACTGATGCTGCTGCTCTGCGTCGCTTTTCATTCCGAATGCTGAAGTGGTCAGATGTGACGTGAGTGAGGCTCCTGCGAGACAATGGAATCCCTCAAGGTCGTGTCTGACGGGACGTTATGTCCATCTGGTGGAGAAAGGGTCAGAGGGAATGAATACAGTGCGCACCTTTTCTTCCAGTCCCCTGTCTCCCATCCCCGCCCCCGCCATCTCTGTGGTTGGCATTCTGATTAGAGTCTTCTAGGAAATGTTTTTCTTTGTGCTTTTGATGCCTAAATGGCCTGCCCTCAGTGGCTACTTGCACCGTGCTGTTTGTGCTCTGCATGCTTTCTATTCTTTTTATTTGCACAAAATTATTATGTATTGTGAGAGGCTTGACAAAAAAAAAAAAAAAAAAAAAAATGCCTTCCCTGCACAACATGGATGTATGTCTACAAGCACGGAACACATCCTTCCACACTATAGTTACAAAGGAGGTAGAACAAAAGAATGGGGGGTTAGCATTTTGAGTAATTATACGTTAGTGTGTATTATAATTATTGATTTGTGATGCTGGATTTAGAAACTGTGAAAAAGGTTGTGACTTTGCTTCCTGTTTTGTGTGTATAGGGACAAAATAATGTACACACGGACCAAACCAGTTGGAGGTCCCTGTTTGTGATCCGAGGGAAACCAAACGTTAAGAAAAGATGAATTAGACATGACAAGAAACAAGAACGTGAAAAGATATTGGAATGGAGGTTGGGAAGGAGGGGGGAGCACAGGAGGAGGATCTAATTAAAAAAAAGTATTCCCTCTCTTTCTCTCTCTCTCTCCCAGGGGTCAGGTTGTCACTGTGACTTGGTGGCATTTGCTGTCCCACCTTTCCACTGTGACCTTACATTAAGCCAAGGGGAAACACTGACTTGTCATCCATATCACATCTGACACCATCTCACATCCCCCCCCCCGTGGCCCCTCCATGTCCGTAGAGCCGACACTCTCACACTCGTTTGTTCACTGAAAATGAAACCTAACAGCTTGGACTATTCAGCATATTTAAATATGCACTTATTGATTTGGAGTAATTCATTTTTTTTAAATTGATTTTATTTTATTGACAGGGCTTTAAATAACAATAACAAGATAAGCTGACTGAAGCAGATCCTCAAATGAGGGCACAAAAAAGTCATAAAGCAAAGTTGAAATATAAAAGTGAATCCAACATGGAATGCACATTTTGTGAATTGGATGTTTTCATTTTAACTATTCATAATTTATTCATTATGAAATTCATTTCAAAGCATATTTTCATTTAACTGGTAATGTTGGAAATCCATCAATCTGTCACACAAGCATACTGCAGCTCCCACAGTGTCCATCCTCTATTACCCTTTGTTTCTGTGAGATGTGAGAATGATGACTTCCCGGGGACCCTGTCTCAACTGTCCTTCCTCCATGTGATTGTCAGCATCGTTTACCCCGGCCATATTTTCTCACTTTGCTAATTTACCCTCAAGGTGAGACAACAGGAAGCTCGTGAAAGTCTTCTGGCTCCAGATGTCTGGAGCAGATGTCCCATTATTTCTGCAGCAGTCCTGTGATTTCATTTTTTACCTGTTTCCAGCGCTTTGCACCTTCGACCCATGTTTATCTGCATGCAAATATATTGCCTGACAATTAGCCTGGCCCAGGGATGAGTTCATTAAAGCAACCCTAATTAAAAGTGATCATGTAAAAGCTCTGTGTACAGTGTTTATTTAAATTCCACAAATGTTCTTTTACAAGCTTCAAGCTGACACTGTAAATATAAACTTTCTCACCACAATGTTGAAAAAAGAGATATTTACACATATTCATAGGCCAAGTATCATACAATGTGTGATATATTTTATGTAGCATAGCTATCAGAGATGCAGCGATCTACCTAGAAATGCATAATTAGCTTTATTTTGCGGAAAGTTAGACACAATGTCTGATTTCTTTGCCCCAGAGTTTCACCAAGACAGAACAAAGACAGCCTTGCAGCATGCAGACATGACAACTCATGCTGTGCACAGATGCGCAACACCTTTCAGACTTTTTTTTTTTCATCACCGTGCTCTAAAGTAGCTGACTGTATCATCAGCATCTCTTGATGGAGCCTCTGCTGAGACGGCCAACACTAGATGGCAGTGAAGAACCGTGTGAAAGAGGTGCCCCTCATCCGTGTCTGCTGTTGACACTCTTGTCTGGTTCCACCTTATCTTTCCTCGGATCCCTCTTTCCTATTGTTGCACGGGAAGATAAAAACCCGCCAGTGGAGACGGGTATCATTTAAGGATCTATTGCTGTCGACAGCATGTGGATAGTTATAGCCAAGATGGAGCAAGTGAGGGAAAAGTAAGAACAGAAGATGGATGGAAAAGGAGGGGAAGGAGCAGAGTAATTGGCCTGAAATGTTCTGCTAATGCAGCCTCTTCACTGGTGTCTTTCCTGTTTCTTCCCTTCATTGTTAACCTCGCACACCCTGCTTCTCTCCTCGCCACATCCTCGCTCTCCTTTTCTCCTCAAAGCACTTTCCGTCCTCTTTCACCTTCTTTAGTTCCTTATCCCTGCCATCCCACACTCAACTCCTTTGCCTCACATTGGGCCCCACTTGTGTGACACGTCTGGAGAATGAACATCAGGGAAGAGCACCTAAAGGTCGTAGGGCAGAAAAGCTCCCCATGAGACTCGAGCTTTGGCCTCGGGGGGCTGCTTGGCTGTCTGGTGTTTACAACGGGCATCTGTGAAAGGGCTCATCATGTTATCATAAACAATTATTTGTCTCTACCATGGGCTATACAAAGCAGTCTGATTTGAATTATCTGACATTAGTTTTGAAATATAATCAGACAGAAAAATTATCAAAGCATCACTCTTGAGGTTCAGATTGTTCTGGACTCCTCTAAAGGATGTGCATGCAGGCGTGACTGCACACACAGATGCATCCACACAATGGACCCTGCTGCTGACAAGGGGGGACCCATCTGGAGGGGATGTTTATGTGTGCATTTTTGTGTGTGTTATAAGGTACAGTGCATTTCTTTTGCAGTCCACCCTTAGGCCCTGGGCTGCATTTGTTCCCATCTATCAGCCAGATGAGCTGTGTCCTTTTAACATTGCTGACAGCACGGGAATAAAATGAACTCAGACAATATATTTATTTGTAGATTAGAACCCCAATCAATAACCTCTTTGGAGACGAAGGGTACAGTTGCTAATGGAAACTGCCTCTGAAAACAGAATGTAATAACAACTTCCGATTTTCCTCAACGAGGACTTCATACCTTGCTGAGAATGTAGCCAAAATGGATGCCTGCATTATTCTCGTGCACATGACCCACTGCTGCAGATATATACTGCACAGCTGTGCTGAAGAGCTCTTTTTCAGTCACCTTTCACACCCTATTACCTAGCATAATCGTTGCTTTTGCGCACAAACTTCGTCATTTGGAATTATGTGTTATTCATGCGCCGTGCTATGCTAATATGTCGGCAACACTGTTTGCATGTAGGCCAAGCAATATTAATCAGATGTTTACACGCACTGCTTGGCGTCTGTCTTTTGGGGTAAGGGTTGAGAACTAGTGTGCACTCCTGGAAGAATGTATTTTTTCCTGAGGAAACCAATGAATTCTATGATGCAGTAAATGCACTGATGGAATTTATTTTCCCTACCTTGTTGGACATTTGTGATGCACTGTTTTCTATTAAGCCTGATGAACACTTACCAGTTCCCATTTGCTTTCAGGTGCCACCATTGTGTACGAGTTTGTCATGGCAGTGTGTACATCTCTTAAGTCTTCTTCTGCTTCTCTCTGTTTCTCTCATCAAACACTTTCTTAAATGTCAAATAGCTACGGTGCTGTAAAAATAGAAAAAGGCAGGAAAAAAAGACAGATGAAGTCATGTATATCTCCAACACATCAATAAACCCACCATCACCATAGAAGACAAATGACACTGTGGTCAAGTTCACTGGTCAAGTGGATTTAGCCATGGCTGTCATCAGTCTGAGTAAATGCACTGTCATATGGATGAATGGTCAGCACAGCAGCTCATGAATATACAGTACTTAACATTGTATGATTTGATGATGTACTTTTCGTATGACGTATGATTTTTCACGTTTGTGTGTATGTGTGTGTGTGTGTGTGTGTGTGTGTGTGTGTGTGTGTGTGTGTGTGTGTGTGTGAGTGCAACTTCAGATAATGCCAATATTGATGTTGAGCAGAGGTAACAGCACGTTTCCATTTTCCAGCAACAACGTTTTTATCTTTTCACCTCTTTGACCTTCTGTCAGGCCTTTTTTTTTTTTAGAACACAGGCTCCTCACCCCTTTCACCCTTTTCCTCCCCCTGCACCTCCACCTCCATGTCCGCAGCTCAGCTTTGTTTACCAAGACTGCCCTCGTGCTTTCGTCCGTACACACCGTGCAACCAATTTTCCTCACAGTCCCCTTTCCAACATCTAGTTTTCTCTCCATATCGCCACAAGATCTGCCTTTCATGCTGGGCTCCTACATGGTCTGACGCCCCCCCTCTGTGTTTATGCTGCATGTGTTTTATTTGTATCCTCTACCTGCCACAGTTAAACTCATTATTCTGTATATGGCCCCGCGAGCCACACCCCAACCCACTCACACTTTGCTGAGTGTCACAGGGATGCGGCTACCGAAGATCACACTTGACCGAGCAAGTGGCCTGGCTGCAGGTCCGCCCCCAGCAGCGAAGGCTAATGCAGCCTATTTTCAATGCACCCTGGTGCGTTTTCTCCACATCTGCTTTTCCACTTCTGTTTATTATTTGAGTTAAAATGCAGTCTTCAATGTGAAGAGAGGTCATGCATACTGAGAGGAAATCGTCTGATTTTTTGAGGTGGGTGTGTGTGTAATATCACCCGTGGTCATTTTCTCAGTTTGCTGCATGTCATGCTATGGTAATGTTGCGTGACATCTCCTAAGCGATACAGCCCAAACGGCTCAGGCACACAAAGCTGGGAAATGATAAATGGCATCAGTGGAAGAATACAAAGTTTTGCATTAAAATTCCCATTTCAATGCAAATCCGACAGTTATTTGTGTTTTTTGACTTTCTTGAAATTTCTGATTTTTCCATCATATTTTATTATTGTGCTTATTTCAATCAAGCACATAGCCTATATAATTTCAAATTGAACAGGCATTAGGGGGCATTATGCATCAGATTCAATTATTTCTAGGATGAACTGACCAATGGTTATCTACACATACAATTACTGCATATGACTCCATATTTGGTGACTATTACTATAAGTAAGGAAATCTGAGGACTTGGCATTGGACCAGTAAGGTTTAAAGTGGGTGTGTCTGGTCAGACTACAGTTATGTATGTATGCATGTATATGTTTTGCTGTAAATGCCGATTAGATGGAGATCTGGAAGTCAGGTTGTATGGTAGTCCACCAGAGCCGTTGCTATGCAAAAGGAAGTGAAAGATTACCTCCATGATGGCCTGTGAAGTGAGCCTGGAACATGTTAGTCGGGTCATTTTATGAAGTTTCTTATCACATGCTGTGGTGATCTGGCTGGCTCAGTGCTCCTCATCCACTGAGGCTCTTTATTTATACCATGCTAATAAATGAATGGATGGTCAGTGTCAAATTTTGTCCTCAAAAGAAAATCTATTGGATAAAACATGCAGAGAGAAGGTGTGGAAAGAGAGCACTGTACGTAGCTTTGCCTCTAAACCATCCGTCACAATGATCTAACTGTCGGCCCGTACCTGGTCAAGTGACGGCTTCGGCAGAACAAACAGCGCTTGACTTTCACACTGCTTTTGCTTCCAGCACTCTGCTTTCAGGCACCTTTTTATTGGGGAAGGCTGCTAAATGTGTGCATCTTCGGTATAACTAATGTATTTACATGAATGATGCATGTGTAGGCATATGTGCCTGGTCCTGGATGGTTTCCTACCACTGTTGTTTGTTTGGTGGTCATGCGCTTGGAGAGCACCTTAATTGTAATAGATGCTATACAAATAAAGTATGAAATAGCTATACTCTGCCATTCTGATTCCCCTTTAGTATGGTTTTTAAAAATGGTGTTAGAATGTAACACAAGCCAGCTCAAAGTCTGCAGTGAAGTAAACGGAAGAGTACTGCGGCAATATGCAACTTGCAATGAAGATATCCATGTAGGTAGCTGTGAAGGTTTTCGTGTGGTTAAAGTTCACAGAATCCATCAGAAATGACACACCTGGACATTCACCATACATAGGCAGCTGTGGCCTTGGCAGCTTCCTTTTTTCAGAATGCAACAGTAAAATAACTCTGCTGACTGTTTGTTGTGGGAGGTGTAGAAAAGCAGTTAATGTGGGCTGAAACAGGACAAATGGTTGCGGCAAAATGTTTATCAGACTGAAGCAAAGTTAGTTTTAATTCTGAAACACTGTAGAGGTCAATGGATTCTGACGAAGACTCCGGAAAGGTAGAACCTGGTGCTGGAAAAGATCACAAATACTCTTTTTAAACAACCTTTTACATTTGGATTAATGTGGATGGTGGCAGTGAATTCATATGGTGTATGTCGACATTCTGCTCGTTAAATGGTGCATAATCTACTGCACATTTAATTATTCATAGGTGTGTTTTGGTTGTAACATGAATAAAACATCGGAGTGCCATCTTCCATTTTCTTTAAGAGTCAAGCGAGCCTGTACAAAGGGCAGTTGTGCTTAAACAGTGGTATTCATCTCACTGAGGTACTGGCGCAAACTCTGTGGTTGTTAGACCGTTTGCGCCGTCCTGGACTCAACTGCTCCAAAGCTAAAGAAATGAAAAAGAGACGGTGTTTGCGATCGCCACGAGACACAAAGCTGTGGCACGACGGACACAAAATTGTATTTGGCTGGTCAGGAGTTCTCTCGCCACTGATGAGCTGGCTCTGTTCCTGTGCAGAAAGAGCAGGTGGACAGGAAGTGGCCCACTTGGCTGCATTGCAGAGGGAACATGGAATTTCCTTTCTCTGGGGTTAATCAGACTTGACCCAACTCCAGTTTCTCTGTCTTGGGACTGCTTATGGTATCATGGCGGGTTACAACTACATGTAGCAGTTGACATACTGAGGCAACTGCTACACAGCAGTTGACTCAGAGGGGTTGGATAGGTCAGCTGAGTAAAAGAGGCATACTACTGGAAAGTGGGGACGCTGTCAAAAATAAGCTAAATGTGGTTTTATTGAATTAAATACAGTATATTTACGGGCAAATACTGTGGAATTACCAACACTGTATAATGACTGGTTATTAAAATGCTGAGCATGGGGTCATGCTCAATGTACTCACAGATATTTTGAGGTGTTTTGACATCATTGACATTGTGTCGGTTCAGTAATCCCCAGACTCACCTATGCTTGCAAGAGATTGAAAAAAGATATTGAAATAGATTTTTTTTTTTTTTTTAATGATTTAGCAACATGCTCTTGCTCAAAATCAACGTAATGCAGCTTGTCTGAGACTTGGCACAAGGTTGGATGTATAGATTCTTCAATAATTTCTCTCAGGTATATAATGTGTAGTTGCAATTAAGTTTGCAAGTGCATCATTAATAAGGCTGTCAATCTATTAAAAAACTATTGTCCCGCATCCGACCTACTAACGAAGAGCATTTGCACCCCATCGCCTGCAAAAGCGGCGGACTGCACAGAACAACAGCTGCAGAAGCCACAGCCTTCAGAGGGATAAACAGGCACTAGTACTTTTGTAGATATCAGTCATCAGTTTATCTGTGCTCTGTGTAATGAAAGCTGGCACTGTTTATATCACCTAGCAGCCAGGTTTAAACCGCAAGAGAATAAACACAGTGCATTTTAAGCATAAATTAGTTAATCAAAATTGAGCCAAACTTAAATAATAACACCTTTAAATGTATTTATATTCAGCCGGAAAGCAAGTTTAGTTACTCTGATGAAACCATTTCCTGCCACAGCTGAGGAGAAAAGGCAACAGGGCAAAGGCTGGAGTCAGGGAGGATTGGTGATAACTAGAAGGATGTAGAATAAATCACAACAGCACCCCAGACAAATGTCACGGTGAAGGACAAAAAATATATTATGGGAGAAAGAAGGGAGGGGATGAAACGGCAACCGATGCCACTCCTGTTTACTGATGGTTGTTCTAGGCCCCCTGGAATGCCTGAAGAATTTACCTGTGCTGTCTAACAAGTGAGCCTTTCTGGGTTCAGGCTTGGCAGAACCTTTTTTTGTCTGCTGGGTTTGACTCCACAGCCAGACAGTTATGTTAAAAGGAAGGAAGAGAGGCTGAAGCAGAGATGTAACTGAAGTCTTGGATGGCTTGAAAGGAAAAAAAAGTGTGTCCTACCAGAATCAGGATTGAGTAGATGATGGATTCCAGGAGGGCGAGCATGAAGAGCCTCAGGTGTGAGACACAAGACCACCGGTTGCTCTTTGGTAGTGGATAATTTGGTTTTGTGGGTCATCCACTTCTTAAATAAGACATTCATTTGAAGGACCAACAGCATCATTCTAATGAAAACTACGGTAACGCCATTTTGAATTTTCTTTACCTTTTAAATAAACAAGTCAGCATTTTTAGTTTGAAGTGCAAATGAAATAAATAACTTAAAATAAAATTTAAATAAAGCTGAAATCCTGAATTACCACAGCAATAAAACACATTTTGCCCCCTCTCTCCTTGAGCTTTGACTACAAATACAACAATGTGTGAATGTTTTATCATTAGCCTGGAGACCTGTGGTTGATGGCATCAGTAAAAGTCCCTTTGGTTTATTTATTAGCCAAGAGATTACCTGCCAAATGAGATGGTTTGGTTACTGGGGTGTCTCTCTTTCCACATGGCTTCTGGCCACAACATTTAAAAACATTGCAAATGAGATAAAGCACTGAGACACTTGATTTTATAAACAACTTAATTGCTCTGTCTGAGTACAGAGTGTAAATCCTGCTATTTATATGAGTTATAAGGGACCACAGGTTGGCTACTGCAAAAAATATGGCATGAATATTTATTGTGTCTAAGGTTTAGTGGGCAGTTTAATGTAGTATATTAATTGCAGTTAAAGTGTGGTAGTTGTAAGCATGATGCCCATGTGTGAAAGTATCTGCCCTGTGTGCCACATGAAGTCAGCTGACTGTCCGTTGCTTCTCTCACCTCCGTCCTTTTTCAGGTTCTTTCTCTTACCCTCTTTTATTTCTGTCCGTGGCCTTCATCACGGCACCGTCACTCCATGCTTTAAGGTTCACTACATAAATCTTTCCTCCAAAAGTCATCCCCTTCTGGGTTCTTCTCATTCTGCCTCAACTCAGTCTTTACACACTTGTGCTCGACGTTTGAGGAAAAATGACATATTTGACCTTGTTAAAGTGGCCATATGCCATATTTTACTGCGACACATGTCATGACCAAAATTAGCCATTGATGTGGTGAAAGAGCAGTTGGACAATATTTCCTCGTCTCAAAAATCCAAGGGAGACCACCAAAAATAATTTTGCTGAAGTTCAGAATTTCGGCATGAGGTAGTAGGATAAATGTTTCCTGAGTAAAGCAAAACCATTTTCATTCACCTTGGATGAATCCTGCTAACAAACACGTCTGCTTGATTTACTTCAGGGTGGTTCTCAATGTAGTAAAAATAAACTTGTGCAGATGGAAGCTAAGGGCAAAGCAGTGAGTGGAGACGGGCTGGAATTAAAGCAGGGTACACAACCACCTGACAGTCGGCCCTTGGGTCTTGTTAGGAGTCATCGAGCCAGGTTGGACAGGTGCGTCCTCCACCGCTGGCCCATCTGTGTTCGTTGATGTTGTTTTTGCTGATTCAGGCTGATGAATTGGAACGGCTTCCTGTCGCTAAAACCGCATATCGGTGAGTCAAAACAATTAGCAAAGTCAAACGTTACGCCATCAGCACACGTAAGCTGCATTACAATCTGCATGGATCTCAAAAAGTTCTGAGGGTCAGCTTCTTATTTTTTATTTCAATTTTTAACCATTCCCTTAACAGCTGAGATAAAACAATCCAAGCTGATCATGCCCACATGCATCAACGAGTTCTCACTGGAATTTAAGCAGCATTTTTAGTATGAAACATTTAGTCTAAAATTTTGAGAGGGCTAGAAGAGGCAGAAGTAAAAAGATTGCCCATTTGTTTTTATTCTGGGAAGGTTGGTCTCGGTGGGAGCCCACTAATGTCTGCCACATGAGGACAAGATCCAAAATAGTCTTCTTCTCTTCGTGAGGGGAATGAAGCATGGTGAGGTCAACTCCACTGTTTCCTCGACTGTTTCCTTTGTTGCTTTGAGACCTCGTAAGCCTCGTTGTTGCATTTAATAAATACCTGCGGACCCTGCCCACTCTGTCTCTGTTGCCTGGACCTGGCCCCTCTCCCAGTGTATTACAGCCATTACTTGTTACTCAACTGATGTATCCCACACGGCTAAAAATTGACAAGCTTCTAATTGCAGTGAAGTGTAGCGTGGCGAAGTACACTTCATAGTTAATAAAATAATTTGGGATGTTGGTAGCATGGCTTGTAAGATAAAGTGTTAAGCATCAACAGATTATTAATTTAGTTCATTAGAATAGCAGATGCGCCTAAAGAGGGAAAAAAAACACAACCGCTCTTTGTTTAGCTCATCTGTGAATGATTGACAACATGGCATCGCACAATATTCTCTGCTAATCTGCACACATCAGTCACATCATTATGCGCAGAGCGGGTTGTGAGCATTGTCAGTCATCTCCAGCTGGAAGAGAAAACAGAATGTAGGAAGGAAGACATGTTCACACAGCCAGCGATTGTTGCAGCTGGAGTGTTATATTTCCACACAGTGTGGTCTCAGGAAGAATAAGAACAAGATTTCGGGGAGGGGGGGTGGAGTCAGAGGCTGAGGCCGAGTATGTTCATCCCTTTCTTCATTTCTGGATTGCCCTTGCCTTGTGTGATAGACTATCCAAACAATAAACATCTCCATGCTTGCTGGGAGGAACGAATCTCCACGTTGTGGTAAAAAGAGGTTGGGCTGCAGGTGTGAACGGAAAACTTTTCTGTCGTACGACTGATGAAAGCACAGGAAGCCACTGTTTATTTCTTCAGTTTTAGTTTGCATCTAGTACGCCTAATGTAGCAAATGTTCAAACAAACATTGTACAACTTGTTGACAGCCAAGTATATGTTGCTTATTTTTAATATGTGATATTTTAATAAATGAATTAATCTTTATAAACATAAAATATCTGTGTCACATAACAGTTTCACAGCATGTACAACACAAATATTTGATATTTTCTGCCAGAAGACTGAATTTAGGTTTAGTCCCTGTTGAATATTTTTCTTCAGCATCAGCTTTTCTAACTTCATGTTAAATGAATGTTTGCTTGAGTAATATCATCATGAAAAAACCTGCAAGAAAAGACAGTTCAAAAATGGTCCTTTTGTAATATAAATTCTGTTCTCGTTAAAGCAATTAAGGTTCCACCGACTAGACAGTAATATCTGCTGTAATGGTGTTTGTGCCCCCAGGGCATGTATGTACCGGTCTTCAGAAACCTGCACATTCAGATCAGGACTCTTCGCACTTAGTAGGAGAATGTCCACTGGATCTGAGCAGGAGATGCAGCAAATGCATCTTGTCTGATCTTGCCTGACAATTCCAGCTTCAGCCTGAACCGCCAGATGCTCCAGGATTATTTTTGTAAAAAATATGACTTTCCTTCCCGCCGTAGTTATCAACATGCTCACATTTGTCAATCACCGTGCTGCAGCTGAGCTCCTACTGCTGTCGGACGACTCACCAGAACCAGCGAGATAAAATCTGGGTAAAGACATGAAGACGTTTGTGTTGACGGGTACAGTTCATGCAGAAAACAACCCCAGCATGGTCAGCATTACAGCACATGCGTAAAAGGTCATTACTGCTAGTGGAGAGCTTTAAATATTCTACATCAACCATAAAATCTCATCAAATCAAACAGCTTCAGTTACTCGGTCATTTCTAGTCACATATTTTTTCTGGAAACCAAGCGGGAGCCCAGTTTAGGGGCCTTTTACTCTCTTTCTCATGAATTTTGGAACTTAGGCTAATTACCATGCACGGTCAAAAATGGCTTTTAATCCTCTATCCAGCGAATGCCACAGTACTCTGTGAACAGGGCGCCTTTGGACCAAAATTCTTTTGAACTTTTAATGCCAACTTTTGGTTTGAAAAAAGGTAACAATTTCTGATCAAATTGATGCCTTTAATTCAACATATACGTTATGTTAATGCAGTATGCTTCTGAGCGATCATATCTGAAAGCTGCAGAAGTGTAAACGGGAGGAATATCCTGCATTATTAAACTAAAATATGCATGTACCATGCGTTATGTGAACCCAACTAACACTTACTAGCACTTAAGATCTTTTGCAACTGCAGTGTGGATGGCAGTATTACTGTTTGTACTGCAGTTTGTGTGTGTGTGTTGTTGTTGTTTTTGTTTTTTTTTGTACATGTAAAATTAAAAAGAATCATAATTAGTTATATTTCAACGGTTACAATGAGCCCAGATTAATGTGGTTGCTTAGTTAGAAAAGTGGTCAGTCAGTAATGAACAGAAAAACAGTTCAAAACAAATATCCCAGTGAACCTGCTACAGCAGCAAGGGCTGAGAGTATGAACATCTCAGTCAAATCTAGAGAGTTATTACCTTTCGCTGCCGGATTGATGACAATGTCTGCCACTAAAAATAAAAGCATAATTTCCATCACACTTGTTGGCAGGCCATGACCAGGCTCTTGAACTCAAAGCGATTGGGGTCCATCAATCAGGTAGTGGTTTGATTCCCCTTCCCCAGATGGGAGGCATTTTTGGATAAAACATTTTTTTTTTAAGCAGGAGCTACATTTTTTTGACATGTTCATAGCCCCTTTTCAGGACAGAAATGCCCAGGGCATCTTTCTCAAAGAATGATTCGCTCTCATATAGACGACTGACTTCAATTTGTAATGGAGGTAAAGCTCTCGCTCAGATGGACAGCGTGTCCTTCTAAGTCTAAATGTCACCCTGCTGAGATATAGTAATTAATAGAAGCATTAGTCAAAGTATCTTTAACGAGAAAAGGTGTCACTTGAAGAACATTTTGTAATGCCCTTCTGCAGCAGCCCTGATAAATTTGATAATTCCAGGAGAACTCATGGGAGCTCTATATCGCCACAGACAGCATTTGGCTGACTAACTAGGTAGGTCACGGCAAGATTCTTTATTAAACCATGTCTGTCCGCATGATTTCATTTTCCAAATTTAAGCTTCACTTTGGGGTAGTTGCAATGAAACTGGGGCCAATGTTTACTTATTATATATCATTTTTGTGCAAGCTGATATGAAAATAGTTGATTGTTGCTAAGTTTCAGGGTTTTTTTTAGAGGTGATAAAGTATGATGCAGTAAATTCATAGTTCATCATTTATCATGCTGGTCAGATTTCTTTGTGTCTTCTGTTCTCCTGTTGACAAGTTGATTTAGAGTTTAAAGATTTTTTTTTTCTTTTTGTGGTCTCACTGTAATGACAGCCAACCTTTTTCATTGTGATAAAAAAAAAAACATGTTGGCAAAAGGCTGCAACAGTATCTCACGTTTTACTTGTGTGTGTTGTCATGACAGAGTGAGTGAAGAGTGAGAGCGATTGCATGGATATGTGTATTCATGTGGCTGGCTAGCTGGGGGGGTATCAAGCTGAGAGAGGGGTTTTATTAAAAACCATCTGCTTTCCTGCAGAGTCAGAAAGCTGTGTGGACACACTCTCTTAACTGGCCTTGTTTTCCTTAATGGCTGCAGGCAATGAAACATATTAAATTCATTATGACTGAAACGATGTGTATTTGTGTTCATACTAGTCTGTGTGTTCCAGCTCATCCAAATCAAATCCAGGTTTGTAAACCATTTTCAAACATAGAAACATTGTAGTTTACCTTTCGCTCCCCTTTCTACGTTCATTCCCTCTGAATCTGGAAAGTTCATTAGAAATTCAGCAGATAAACAAACGTGTGCAAGACTACAATCTCTTCATGAAATGTTACAAGTCATCATAAAAAAATCTGCTTTTTATTAAATAAGCCTTAAAATAAAGAACAAGAATAATTAGTTTTTTAATAAATTTGACGCAACTCCTTCCACATGTTCACGTGGTCTAAAGAGGTGTGACTGATGAAGTGTGTTATTTGAGGTCAGATTCTGCCCACTGTTTAGATTTACATTGGCAAAGCAAGAGACACAATCTTAACTCCATATTAGCTATAGCATAATCATCTGTAAGTGCTGTTGCCCTTCTCCTCTTTGTCCTGTCTTCCCTTGAAAAAAGCACTTTTTCCTCTGGGCTTCTGAAAAACTGATGGAAAATCTCGATTTAACAGATGGTATCTAGACACAAATGAACTACTGGTAAACTAAATTGAACAGTAGCGAAATTGAACTGAAGCATTTAAATAAAGGAAATTATTTGATTGAAATGACAACTGGTAACTGAATTTGTCCCAGTGACCTTGCTTCTCTGGTATTTTCACTCTTCTCTGGCTATATTGTAAATATACAGTAATGGCATTTGCCTTTTACCTCTCCATCACTGGTGGTTGGCGTGGCTCAGGTTGACAGCTCCGCCGCATGTGAGCTCAACTTGTGGAGTTGAAAGCCTTTTGCAGCATTAGGGTTTGAACTGACAGAATCCTCCATTTACCTTTTGCCCTCAGGCAATAAGTGGAAGGGAATAAGGTTAAAGCCGCGCTGGCAGCGAAGACTAAATGGAACATGATTCTGAAAAATAAATAAATAAGGCGGGGGTCGGAGTGAATGCAAAGGAGCATTACATGGTTGGTAGATAGACTCAGTCCACTATTTAGAGATGGATTTTTGATTGCAGCATTGATTTTTTGAAAGATTGCAGATTGTCTGTTTGTAAAGGAGAGTGTGAATACCATCACTGATTAAGAACCTGGCGGCAGTGCTTTTTTTTTCAAGAAGAGAAGCTCTCTCTGATTTGGCTGCGCTGTTTATTTATTGAACATTTATTTATGCATTCATTTCATTAAAGTGCATTCAGATTATTTCCGCTATCAAGAGATCTCTAATAGTTGGGTTGCAAGTTTCCTTGTTTGGCAAACTTTCCCTTTGTGTGTGCTCCAGCCATTGTTTCAAAGTCAAACAGTTGTGCAGTAATGTGAATTATTAGATGAACCAAACACAGGTTTTCATCCCCCCTGGACCCCAGCCCACTAAAACAAGATGGAACACCAATAACAGTTACACTTCATTTCTTAGAACAGTTTCTGAGAAGCATCTGTTGTGGTGAGATGATTCTCAGAAACGATCTCTGTCCTTTGTGAGGCTTTAGAACGCCTTGTACCACGTAGGAATACATGTGTGGTCTGTTTCTGAGAGAAGAGGTTTGCTGAATTGCAGGTAGCAGAGGAGGGTCGTCATTTTGTTCCTGCTGATGATTGGAAGATCTCGCCGAGAACAGAAGCAGTCTCAGATGAAATGCATTCAAGGCTGAGCTTTCGGCGTCGGGTGCAGCCATTCAGCCAGTGTTGTCAAAACAACATGCCTCACAACACAGTAATGAGAAGAAACATTTATATATGCAGAATCATTCCATAGAGATGCCGACAGCAATTACACTCAGGTGAAAAGGAGGATTTTAGGTAATCAGGAATGTATATATATAAAAAATACAAAGCAACCTGAATTCTTTGGTACTGATGACAGCGCCCGTCTGATGATGGAGACTGAGGAGAACGGTTCTGGGGTAATAAGTGAAAGCAGCAAACACGTCAACTTTCATTTCTGTCGGCATCCCACAATTGTCATCAACAAAGTCATTATGCAGCCACAACAAGGTGCCTGAGCATATTTCCAAAGCTGTTTGTTTTGTTTTTTTATTGCTCAGAAGAACAGTCGACCATATGGGGACGGAGAAAGAGGGCTTAAATATGCAGTTAGTGGGTATGTAAATAGGCAAAGGATTTTCATTTTAATTAACAAGTTTTAACACGTGCTGTAACGAGAAAAGTCAATTAAATGCAGAGCACGTAGAGTAACCATCATAAAAGATGCAAAACAAAACTGATGAATCACCTTTTTTTTAATATCTTGTACATTTTCAGGGGTAAGATTTGAAGCAGATTTAATCACATAAAAGGTAGCTGACATGAAACAGGAAGCTGAGGATCCAATCTCAACTTAGCTAACATATAAAGCTTCTGTTAAAGACAACCACAGTGGCAGGAAAAACTCCCTTTTAATAGGTAGAAACCTTGAGCAGGACAAAAGAGGAAGAACAGACTAACACAGATGCCGACCACCATGATTTGATAGGATAAAGAAAGTACAAAGGACAGCACATCTTGAAAACAATCTATGTCCACAACAGTGCAGACACCAGTGCATTACTCTTACAACCAGAGTAAATTAGTGATGAACAGAGTTTTGACAACAAAAAAAGGAAAGAAATAAAGGAAGTGTTGCGAAAACATCCTGGTGCTCTGTCAATGAATTAATTGGACCATGTAAATTAAATAATGTTATCTCTCAATTGATTTAAAGCAAGCAAATTAGCGGCAAATATTGGGATTACTGAGAGAACGGGGCAAGGCCGTGAAATGAACACACCATCTGGGCTGTGAAACATCTGTAGCCGTGGGGGGTAGCAGCGATGGATGGAGCGCCATTATTCCCCTGGATAAAGCATGATTGTGTTTGAAGAAGTAAATAAACTACTAAACATCCTAAAATGTTCTCTAAACACTTAATAAAACAATCTCCAAAGCTTCAGAGGTTCCACCTTTCAGCACAGGTTCCACATCACTCTGCGATGTTTGGTGATGTTAAATGGACAGGACCATGCAGAGAGAATCGGTTTTCAACAGAAGTCACGGCACACCTCTGCCACTGAAATTCCGAACTTTAAAAGATATGATGTGTTTGAAACAAAAGACAGTGCAAATTAAAAGTTCCCTGGATAAAAATCTGAAAAATTGAAAAATAAAAGCAATCTTTTCATTATCTTGGCTCCAGGCTAATGCAAAGTAAAAATCAATACCGAACGAAGTAACACCTCCCCCAGTGAAAATACGAAACATTGAACATTTTAATAAATACTTGAAGCTTCTCCACCACTACTGGTCGATGAAATGTGTATACCAAGTGCCTGTGGTTAATCCAGACACTGTTGGGGATGCTCGTACTACAACAGTTCCCAGTTTCATAAGAATACATTGCACATTCTAAATTAATAATGTAAATGATAGTTGGTGGCATTGTTTAGTTTTTTAATATCAGCACTAATAAAAAAAAAGAAAGATGATGAACAAAAGGAGAATCAGCTTTAAACAACTGGAGTTTTTGCACACTCCTACCATATAACACAACCTCAAATTACTTCATTTCACTTAATGTAATATGACAATTTAAAAACTGAACTATGCAATAACCAATAAGTTCCTCAGCAATGTCTCTGAGAATAAATAGGCAGATAATATCAGTAATAATAATACAAATAAAAAATAGAAAAATAGATCATTCATCCTTTTTCCCCAAGTAAATAAACAGGCTGCCAGGCGAAGGTTTTTATTGCCATTGTGTGGCCAATGTTTGCTCACTGAAGCAGCCCTAGTCAATGCCAGCTCTCCATCTGGAGACACACACACACACACACACACGCACACACATACACACACACACACACACACACACACACACACACACACACACACACACACACACACACACACACACACACACACACACACACACACACACATATATCTATATATATATGTATATATTGTCCAACAGGAGCTCATTTCTTCTCCAGTCTCAAACGGTGAAGCTGGTGATCGCAACAATAATCTTTTTAATGTATATGTTATGTTATACATGCATATAATTTTAATCAGACGTTGAGGCTGTTGATGAACCCTGTGTGTGGGTTCAGCTTGGACGCACAAAACAATGTGGTTCATTAGTGTTCTGAGGGATTTTGCTTCATCTAGTTGAAGGGACCCCATGCATATGCATAGTGTAGAGTTGTTTGGCTTTGTCAATATGTTTATCTTAAAATCTTTTTTTAGCTTAACTCATGATATCGTGCTATTCCGAACTAGATTGTGTTGATGTTGGAAATTATAATGAGATTTATGTTTCTAGGACACCATCAGAAACGAGGCTTTAGTCTCAGTAGGATGTTTGAAGCACTCTTCGCCTTCTTTCTTTTTTTCCCTCCTTCTTTGTTTTGAATCGAATAACAAAGCAGAAGATGATAGACAGGGACAAGAAAAACAGAAAAACAAAGGAGATTGGAGGCCTCATTTGAGTGCTAAATTACCATGGGTTGAACAAAACTGAAGAAAATATTGAGAAAGTAGCCTTGCTGGAGGGGGTTTGACAGAAGCAGTGCTTTCGGTGTTTCTTTCTTTTTAACTTGACACACAAAAAAAATCAAGGTTTATGAACACATCTCTCACTTCTTGTTGTCAGATAACAAGTGTAATATGCAAAGACCTGCTCCTTACAGCCTATCATAACGTTAGCATGCTAATAATGCGATTTTGTTAACTTTGCTGGAGCCCCCTGTGTTGCCCTGCCATGTTTCTACATCAGGAGATGGACAAACAGACATAAAAACATCCTAATTATTAATACCTGTGAACCTGGAAATACCAAGAGGGGATGCGGCAGCCCGCTTTGATACCCAGACAAGACTGTGTTGGAGGGCTTAGGCATGCTGCACCTCCATCATAGTGATACATTAGTTTTTTGGAAAATGCACCATCATTTCTCCACCTAACAGATGTGTTTTTGCTCAGATCTAAAATGACAGATGTTCCATAGATGATATTATCATTCTGATTTGTATACTAGAGTTTGCTCCCCAAAAGCGATGGGTCTAAGGGCTTGAAAACTACTGAAAGAAGGACTCTCTTAAAAAAGAAGACGCCTGACTCATGATGCTGCTGCAGTTTTGCATGAGCAGCTAGTCCTATTATTGGTCTGCTTCATGTTGAGCCTGTTCTTAGAGAAACGGAGCATGTAATATTAAAAGACTTCCCTGACAGATACTCTGATGAAGACACCGCTCGCACAGGTAAACCAAGGTTATACACTTTTACTATGAATGAGTTTCGTCTTGCCTCTTGCACTTAGGGAGCAGTGCGCGGTATCTTTGTGTCTTCTTAATCAGTGCCGGTGTTGGGCTGATGCATCAAAGAAGCATCTTAGCCTTGAAGTGGAGTGCACTTGACTAGCTGCCAGGGTGATTGACAAGCAGAGAGGCCAGCAACAACATCAACAACAGGAATTTCACCATGGTTGAACTGTTTTTGAAATGCCTCATTAGCCTCTGTCACAGTCTGCTGGAGGCACATGATCATGTATTTGCTTGATCTGCAAGTTTATAGCTGAAACCTGTGGGTGGGGGAGTAGCTCTCTTGGCACTGCAGCAATATCTTTCCGGTGATGACCTCTTGAACCAGAATTGTGATTATTATATCTTATAAGATTATGCTTGCATAGTCATTTTTATTCACACGCCTCTTCTTTTAGACCTTAATTAAATGGGCACAACTACGCTGCTCTTTACGAAGCAATGCTTCTAAAGTTCAACTTCAAATGATGTCAAACAGGGCAAACACTTCAATAATGAGGTAAATGTAAAGCATACATCTTTAACAATGGCCTTTTTTCCCTTTACCAGTCCGTTTCAGGCAAAAACCTACACATATTAGCAAAAAGCATAAATTGGTTTTCTTGCTGAAGCACAAGCTGCTAACTGCTGCTTGCTATTGTTTGTATGTAAACTAGCAGCTATTGGATATTCTTCACCAATAGAAAGATTTTTTTTTTCTTGCTTTCAGGGTTGCGAGAGCAAAATGTGGTCCCTTCTTCCCTCCTCGCAACACTGGTTTGCGAGTTCCCACTTCAACACCCCCTGTTGGCATAAAATGGCATGTACACTGTACACCGCATGTACATTCACCTATACTGTGCACCAGCAAAAAAAACAAAAAACAAGTGATGTTAGAAGTGAAGAGGATGATTATTTTTTCTTCTGCATTCAGCCATTTATTGTATTACAACAGCAGAAAGCAAAGTATGACATCAACTCTATTTGTGATGACACATTTCATTGTTTAAACATGAAATATATTATGGGTGGGTTTGAAATAAGATAAAAGAGACATTTTATATCCCTAGTGTTATTGTTTCAATTTGTGGAATAAGCACTTCAGATCTGCTGCTTTTCAATGTTAATGAAACATGATAAATTAATTTTGACTTTGCTTAAATTGGCAAACAAAAGAGATTTGGCAACAGCTCTTCATTACCATTCTTTTTAAAATACTGTATTTAAATGGACACTTAAAATGTTAAATTACCACAAATCAGTAATGTTTAGATGATATTACTTATTACTTACAAAAAATGCAACAGCTTCAAAGCTTTTTTTCTGCAGTGTTTGAACAATAAGAGAATTGTATCAAACTGAAATGAACTATGAAATGATCTTGAAATTATTTCTGAAACTTCAAACAAAAAGTCACTAATTTCCTAAAAAAAAAAAAAAAAATACAGACAAATTAGTCCTTCAAGGCGTTTTGCCATGTGGTTGAGTTAAGATGCCTCAGGATAGCAACTAGTCCCTAGACTCAGGGGGAAAATGCACCATATAGCAGATGTTAATGATACATCACTACAGCACTTAATTTTCCACGACCATATGCAGTCAAGGAAATGCAAATGCTCCAAAGTTTGCAAGTGAGCTTTCAGATGGACTACGTCTGCTTGCATGTGAGACGTACAGATGTGCCTTTGTTCCCTTCAAATGCCTGCATTGTTCAGCCATTACGAAGAGGCGGCATATTTACACAGCGGGATGGGAAGCACAGCCGAGCGGAGGGAAAACAGTCATCTGCGGCGGGAGTTGCCTTGAGTCAAACATCTTGAGTAGCAAATGGAGAAGGTGCTGCTCCTGCGGTGCCTGTGGAGATTCAGCGGGAGGCTGGATTCCATCTCCCCCTCCCGACTCTTGCAATAACTCTGTCCCATTTAGTTCCCTGAATGATCACAGTCTTAATGGACTGATAAGTGTTGGGGGCACATTGTAGAGAAACTCCAGACATAAATGTACTCGCCCGCTCTGGAAGCCTTTTATTGCATTTTCAGTGATGAGGTAATCACTCTGTGTTTCCATACTGTTGCAGAATGTAAATAACACGACGTATTCAAAGCCAATTTGTAGTGTGGGATAATAGCCAAGTTTGCACAAAGAAGCATTAATGAGTCCATTTTTTCCTGCTTCTACTTAGAACAAAATCTGGTGTAAAAGGCTTATCTTGCAACAGATACATCCTTGGACTGTTGCCTCTTCTGTCAACTATTATTTTTTTCTTGTTTTAAATTAAATTAAAGCAACCATTATTATCATCATTCCTTAAACCATGTTAAAATTTAGCTCTAAATACATTAAGATTACAATAATAATATGACAATAATTATAATAAGGAGTTCAAGGTCCCCCACATTTGGATATGTTCTCATTCTCTGCCCTCTTTCGGCCACTGTTTTTCATTTCTATGGCGTGCAAGAGCTGCCATTTGCAGACGATAAGAGCAAATGTTAATTTGCCCCTTGTGTATTTATGTGCCAGAGGAGCAATGAACGGCAGTGACCCAGAAGGGGAGCGGGTGGCACAGATAGAGGGGGTGGGGGGCACCTTTGGTATTTATATAAGGCAATGTGATTGAGTTGTTCTCATCAATTTATCATTTCCCTCCAAAACCCTGGAGTGAAGCAAAGAATACAGTATGAGAACTGCCATCAACTGTTGCACAGTTCCTAAAGATTCCACAGCAGATGAGAAAAAGCATCGCCTCCTATTGAGCCAGCAAGACACTTCCAGAGATTACGTGGAAATTTGTTCGGACCACGTTTCTAAGGCTGTGTTATCTCTGATTACGGTGAAATTCACCCAGTGTTTATAGTGATTTGCGATTTTGTACTGGATTCCTTATAGATATTGAGGAATCCATCACTATGAACTTAAGTTCTCTGGTTAATTGGCTTTGCTGTGATTACAATTTTAACAACATGCACCAGGGTGGAATTTCATTTTATCAACCAGATAAAAGCTAGATGTTATTTCACTGTCAAAGGAAATAGGATTGTGAGAAAGGTGTTAGAAAAGTGAACCGTTTCTGGGTTTAATGAGATCTTCACTTCACTTCACTGATATGCATGCATCTGCAGAATCACACACTCTAGCAAAGCTCATTATGAGTGTATCCTTCATCACCCACAACATTAATACCATATTTATATATTTTCTTTGCTTGACTTGTTCCAGCTGTGAAAAAGCATCTCCAGTTGTGCTTAGCATTACTCCTCCAGGCCTTATGTAAAGGAGAAGAGACAGACTATTGGACAGCTTTGCACAAACGTGTCAAACACAACGACAACAAGCAGGCTGTCACGTTGACATATGTAGAAATATAGGATAATCTAACCTGATTGAGTTACTTAGCTTTACTGACAAAGTGAGTGCGGCGCTACGGCGGCATGTGTGAAAATAGATGGCTTTGAGAGGCTGATTGTGATTGATTATTTAAAACTGGGACAGCGAAATGGGTGGATGTCGAAGCCAAGACCAGTTTTTACGCAGCAGAGGAGAAAGAAGTGAGAGAAGGACGAAAAGCAGGTCAGTTGTTGATACGGACAAATGTGGTACAGCAAAACAGGATACACCACAGTGACCCAGATACATACTGTATAGTATAGAACTGCATGGCGCTCACTAAAATTCTAAAAACATATCATGGTATACACAAAACCTACGGATAGCTAGCACCAAGCCTCTGGAAATATGCACTGATGCATCCATACAGACACCCATACATTTTGTGTGTTTGTGCTTGGTTATTCAGCATTAAGTCGGTTTGAGGTTGATGAATTCACATTATTCAGCTATTCTGAGTCATTTCTGTAGCAGCTCAATCGTGAAAAATGACCTCTACGCTGTGAAGCTTTGGCCCTCTATATCAGCCACATGGTGGTGCTGGTGGTGTGCTGACCACACTGGGGCATTCTCTCTCTCTCTCTCTCTCTCTCTCTCTCTCTCTCTCTCTCTCTCTCTCTCTCTCTCTCTCTCTTGCTCGCTCACACGCGCGCGCACGAGCACACGCGCTCATGTTCTCACTCACACAGCCTCCTTTCAATCACACATCATCTTCTTCTCACTACCTCTTGCTTTGGCTTATCCCATCCTTTGCCATCTCACTCTCCCTCGGTGCAGCGTGAAACAAGCCGGTGTGTTACAAGTGCGGTAAAGTTTCAGACAGGGAGCGCCTTCACCTACCTGCCTTTTTACCTCCCCGACCCCGTTTTAAATTTTAGCCACCTCATAATTTTAGCCGCAGGTGAAAGTCTGGAGGTGGGTGTTGACGACAGACTGTGGACCATGAGAGAAGTGGGAGTGTTGCCTGCACAGTGCATTATCATTCACCTTCTGTGGTTTGTTTTGTTCTCCTTTCATTTTCACACTATGTTTCCCATTTTTCATCCTCTCTCCTCTCATATCCTTTCCTTAGCTGTGTGCACTTGTCCATTTCTTTGTCGCTCCCTCTCTTGTTGGCTTCGCTCTTGAGCGGTTCCGGGCATCTGAAATCTTCAAGCCTTTCCACAATTCAGTTGTTATCTGGCCACCAACACCCCCCTGCACCCCCATCCCAACCCCCCACTCAGCGTCTACCTTTTCGTCATTCTGCCAACCTCTCTCCATGGAACCTGTCTAATTCCCCTTGTACCCACTTCGCGGTGCCACTCATATCCTGCTCCCTTCACCCTCCCCTTCTTCATTTTCTGGCTCTTTCTGCCCTGGCAGCCTGACAATTGTTGGAGCATTCACAGCTAAGCAGTTATCACCGGCTCACAGAGGTGTGCGAGAGCACGTGGATGTGCAAATGTATGTTTGGGAATAATAGAATGAGTGTATGTATGTGAGCATACGTGTGTCATTGCAATCTTGTGTTTTCATTGAGGTGTTCGGCTGCTGTGTTCAATAAAACAATACAAACAATGTCTGAGACAGGTTTCTATTATACCCCAGCTTTGTATGGCTCTTCTACTATGGTGTATCTTTTTTTCGTGCAAGAATGAGGGCTCAAATGATACTAAGAGGCTGCAACTCTGCTCCGACTGCCAAACATCCCCGGTGTCTGCCTCCACTGGAATCATATAAAAGACACTAATTTCTTTGTCTTCAAGGATTTACTGTTTTGTTGCATTGTGTGCCATCTGTCACTGGAAGAAGGTTGAAAGAAAGGAGGAATGAGCCCAGCTGGATTCCTTTTTCCACTGAAGGTAGATCACATTGTCAGGAGACTGAGACAAGGCCTCCCTGGCCTTCTGGGTACAGAGAGACAAGGGACACGGGCCAGGCTCTGTACACCTTAGCCACAAATCTGGGAGGAAGGGTTTGAGTGGGTCCTCATGCTGTCAAATCAGATTTTTAGGAGGTGCCATCTGCTTTGCTCTGATTTCTTCAGTTGCAAACATTGTTTCCAGGCCGGCCAATATTTTGTCTTTGCTGTAATAATGTGAATAAAAGATTCCACAAGAAAGATCTGCAACGACTTCTGCAAATTTCTGCAGTTGTATGTATTTGTATGCAATTGTCTTCTGTAGGGCAAAAAAGATCAGGAAAATTATAATGAAACTTCTGTTTTGTTCACTGATGAAAGCTTCTAATTCTGAGCCATTGTTTCTTCCCTCCAGGAGGGCGGACAAGATTTCTTCCCCCTCATATTGCCCACCACTGCTCTGCAGTTATCTTGCAAGTGAGAAATGACAACTTCCTCTGTTTAATAGCAGGGATTGGGACCTCATTCACTTTATGTGAGTGTCTGTGTGTTCTTGTACTTGCTACATACTGAGTACCAAAATACTCATTGAGGACATTTTTGGTAAGTGAGGACATTTTGGCTGGTCCTCACAAATTCAAAGGCCTATTTGAGGGTTAAGACTTGATTTCAACGTTGGAGTTAGAATTGGGTTTAGGTTAGGGTTAGGTTTAGGTTTGGGTCAGAGGGTTAGTTGGGATGGCAAGGCAACAGGTATTACATAATGCCTAAGAAAGCCCTCACAAAGATAGAATTATAAGGATTGTTTTGCGTGTGTGTGTGTGTGTGTGTGTGTGTGTGTGTGTGTGTGTGTGTGTGTGTGTGTGTGTGTGTGTGTGTGTGTGTGTGTGTGTGTGCGTGCGCGCGACAGAGAGAGAGAGAAAGAGAGAGAGAGAGCGTTATGGGAGTAGTTTCAGTTTCAAACACACTGCAGGGGTCCAAATTTATTTGGATGAGCTCATTTCTTTTCAGCGTGTGCTTTAAAACCTCGAGACCAGTGTTTATAACATGCAATATAAGGCTCATTAAAAATTCATTTCATGGGGTGAGCTGCGGAATCTGAAGCTGTGACAATTTAGTCCGGTTCTTTAAAAGAAGACACATCTGTAGTTTTGCTATTAGGATTTATTTTTCTTTCAATGGTAGATAGCTTGGATACAACTAGGTGGCAAAGATGATAAAACATACATAAAAATCATGCAAAGACTGCCATTTAGCAGCAAACGATGCCTGTTAGCACACACACACACACACACACACACACACACACACACACACACACACACACACACACACACACACACACACACACACACACCAGACTATATTTTATGAAATTAGTCAAAACAAACAGATGTTTGGTGAACTCAAGACATCGTGTTATCGATCATTCCTTTCTTCTGGCTTCATTTGTTCATTTTTATACTTTTGTCCTAAAGAATTGTCAAGGCTTTTCATGCAGTTCATAGCAATGAGGTATTCTGTGTTTTTTGTCTTTTTTCTTTCCTTCTTTCTTTTTTTTTAGCTAAATATATATATATTTTTAAAAAAGCCTGCATCCAAGAGATTTAAAAGATATCAATTATGTTCACTGTCTGCAGCTAAAGATGCAGCAGAGGGAAAACTTCCTGCATCAGACAAACAAAATAAGCTCAAATGTCTTGGGACTAAATGAAAAAAGAGAACAGCATGAGGAAGGTGTATGTTGTGCGTAACTTACAAATTATCAATGTTTTTATTTTTCCATTTTGCTACACATTGGTTGGGAGGCCCAAGAGACCTATTAAGGAACCAGGGGAAGAAAAACACCAGATTTTGTCTGATTCTCCGGAGGGTAGAGTCTTACAATGTTAAGAACACTTGCTGGAAGAAGTTCAGTGTAGTACAAAAGTTTTAGTGGAAGGGTTTTTTTTTTTTTTCTTTTATCCGTAGTATTGATCCACTTAGCATTTGCCCTCCCTCGTGTCTACAGCAATACCACAAATTGGGCAGGCCTTGGATAGCATGTGTGCCAGTGTAAGTTACACTGCTCGGAAAAGTTAGAAAGGCTCCTGAGATTATAATTACAAAGAAAAATATAAAAAGCATCCATTGGTGGTTAAAGTGCTAATATTTTCTAGCTAGCACACTAAAACAAGCACTCACATATGCATGATGCTAATTTGCAGTATGTACACACTCTCAGCCAACAAATATGGAAATAGCTGTAAGATTTGTTGTTTTAGTTAGTTGCCCGAATGCTGTGTTTGCTGTACATCATGCTGGGGTCCTATATCTACAGAGGACATGTCTGAACATCCTGCCTGTTTGGAAGCGTGCTCCTCCCAACAATAATAACGTGAAAATGTCTACTTCTATTATTGACACTCATAAAAGAAAGCAGTATCAGAACGTGTCATTGAAGCTTGTCCCCTGAAAGGATTAGTCACCCTCCACACGACAGAGCAGATGGCAACATGTGAGGCTTGAGGAATAAAAAGAGACTGCAAGGAAACGCATAATATTCACAGTGAAGCTGTGTGTAGTGTAGGTCACCAATCATCAAAGACCTGACAGGCTGAGTGACGGCTCTATCAGGCCTCAGTTTATGATAAATAAGAGTGCAAACATATTTTAATGGAACATTATCTCTTACAGTCTCTTTCATGTCAGCAATTCAGTAAAATAGCTGTCATTCACACAGCATTGCTCAAATTAGAGAGATGTTGGAACGAGAAGGTGTGGCCATCTTGAAAGGGGAATTAATGTCCACTGAAAATGTGTGCCACTCCTAAATATTTATTGTTAAAAGCTACAAAATTGAAGCATTCCTACATTACAAAGCCACTTGCTGGAACAGCTTCATGTTCCTGGAAAAGGTAGCATATTAGAATTTTCTAAATGAGAATGGTGATGTTAAGGCTAAATAGCCTTCTCTAATCATCTCTGAGCACAGCAAATCTTCCAAATTCCAGGCCTGCATTCGCTATTCAAACCAACGTTGACACGCTGGTGACACGTTCTCATTAGGAAGAATCGATCACTGAAGATTTGGCTTCAGGAGCCACTCCGGGGTCAGTATCAGTTTGGCATGCAGACTGCAGAGGCCTGAGATCTAACCCACAACCTCTGTATGACTGGGAAAATTAGGTAATAAAACACTTCATGAAAACTTGGTGGTGTATAGTGAACCTTTATCACAAACAACACAAACCAATTTGTTCACTTAAAAGGGTGTTCCCACATGTTTTGTTCCACAACCGCTGGTAAAATTAAAGCAGGATCACCCTCAAGCAAGAATCAAGTTTGCCTGAGAGGAAAGAAGCCATCTCCTCAACTCCCACGTGTAATTTAAAAACAGACAACTGAGGTTGACAAATGTGTTTAATTTTAGTCTGACTGTGCTAAAACATACAGCATACACTTGTCCCATGTAGATGATGGCGCAGGGGTCACCAATGAGGTTTGAGAGGTTGTATCATTGCATTTCTTTAATACCAGTGATGCCCTTTACATACTTTTTTTTTTTTTTTTTTTTGCATGCTAAAACATTTGATTTTTATAAGCTTGCATTGTATAATAACTTTTAATATGGATAGTAAGATGATCTGAGTATAAAGAAAAAATGTCCAGGCTGTCAAAATCACTAATACTTACAGGAAAATGCTCAAAGGTTCACAATAGAACCAAAAAGTCATTTAAAAACAAAAGTAAGGATATGTACTTAAAATAATACACTGAATCGATGATTAATAGAAAGAGAATCCTAAAGAGAAACCAAAGCAAAACAAAAGTCAAACCTGAAAGGAAAACCGGAAAGCCCTGGTGAATATAAAAGAAGAAATCCAAAGCAGAATATATAAAACAACACATATCAGTTGCAGTAAGCCCCTGGGTTGTTGTTGCTGTTGGGAGGAGAAAATAAATAAATAAATAAATAAATAAATGATGCATGTGCATGAATGGTCATGGGTGCAGAGAAAAGGAGATGCTTTTGGGGTTTCTACCAAACTTTGTAGGGGGGCTGGTACACCACCACACCACAGCCACGTCCTGTTGCTCCAAACCCCTCCCATTTTTGTCGACTAAATACACTAATGATTTGTGTCCTAATTTGTGACCTTGTCAATAGCGTGCCTCAAATAGCTCAAAATAAATCAAATCAAAATAAAACACATGTTGTTTCATTTTGGACAGCTGAATCCAAAAATGTTAAAAGTGCATATCCCCAAGTTCATATTACGGAGATAGAGACGTTTGAAGCACAATGCTGCAGCGTTTGCAATGTCAGGAAGTGTGTATTTTCCTGTCAGTGTCAGAGGTTGAAAGCAGATGACTGAATCCTTTGCAAGAGAGCATTTTGCCCTCAGGATTAAGATTGGATGGCTGGGTTTAAACCTGTCAAAAGAGAAGACTCAAATCCCTCACTCACAAACACTTCATGCTTCTCACTTGAGGTGCTTGTGTGCAGTGGTGGAAGGAGATATTACTCTTTCATGCCACTTACTTTAGGAACCATTCAAGGCATCAACTGGATTGTGGAGGATTTGTGGTGCATTGAGCAAAGGAGCTAAATTCTAGGAAATTAGTAATCGTGTTTTTCTTTCACATTTGTGACAGGTCAGTTAAATTTTTTTTCTATAGAATTAGATATACAGCACAGTTGTGAACTAAAGGAGTAGTAAATTAGGTTCTTATTTATCCAGGTCATAGTTATTCAAGGTTAGATCTCTGTGTGCAACTGGACTAGTTAAGGTTATTCTTGAGGACGTTTCCTCTTCTCTCCAGAAGGCCTCTTTAGTTCTACACTTGCTGGGGGCAGAGCCCGAAAATATAGTCCTTGTGGACCACGTCTTTAAACAGAGGTGGTGGACTAAGGCACTTTCTGTCAACCATGTACAATGCAGTCCTCCACTCTTTTCACGAGTGGAGGATGTTCACACCGTTTCATGGGACCTGGTGACTCATCGCCTTGTGACCCGGCAGACAAAGGGGAAGCACCCCAAGTGAAACTAGGTCAACGACCCTGCCAACGACTCTCAGGTGACCACCCAGATCATTAGCACGCTAACGGTCCACAAGGGCGAGATTTTCGAGCTCTGCCCCCAGTGAGTTTAGAACTGAAGAAGCCTTCTGGAGAGAAGGCGAAATGTCTTCAAGAATAACCTTAGCAAGTCCAGCTGCACACAGAGATCTAACCTTGGATGAGTCGTAAATCTGTAAAACTCTGCATTTTCTGCAGAACAAAACAACCTAATTTCACTATGATCCTCTGCTCTGTTGAAAGATGTTAGGGATCAGTTTTACTGATGTGACCTGGCTGTCGTGTTTGACCCGGCTAAGATTTCCTCATCCCTCCATCCCGTGTGGATGTGACGCTGAACAAAAATGAAAGTCTTCATTTTACGGGCCATCCAGCCTGTTTTGATCCAGCCCTCACATGTTCTCAAAGTGTCACTGAGCTCACGAAATGAAATCATTTTAAGACAAATGCAGACAATAATTAATTTGGGCGCAGGACTATTTTGTGTGCAGCTAAGCTTTTTTTTGTGTGTGACGTAAAGTGATGGTGAGCAACTAAGAGGGAAATTGGAGAGGGCAAACAGATAAAAACAAGGAATCATTTTCTCTGAAGCTACCCAAAAAGAAATTCTAATGTCTCATTATTTTGCAAAGATTATGCTGTTTGCATAACAAGTGTAACACTGGGGAATCGCCTTGTGTATCATGCAAATGTTATCTTGTATAAATAACGAGCAGTTTCTGCACCAAAGCTGAAATTTCTTCAACTACTTGAATACTGATTCATCAGTGATGGTAAATTTTTGTATGTTGCAGGTTTTTGCTGCAACTGGTTAATTGTAAATAGAGAAACCATGTGATGAAATGGTTATTTTAGATTTCAAACAGTCATTAAACACATTAAAATGCTGTATATGCATGTCTAGCACACTGTTTAAGGCTATTTATGGACAAAAGTAAATTTGAAAGTAGCTATAAATTGATCTTTAGTTTGTGTTTGGATTTGCAAGCTAGTTGTCCAAAGTTGCAATTTTGTGCAGTAAAAAACATGATGTCTGAACATGATGTATGATGATTTTTGAGTGAACCAAATATCCAACATTAGGCCCATCATGACAGGCTGTACAAAATACATTTTTCACAAGTTCTGCAATTTTTTTTGTTGGTAATCTTACAAATTTGACAGCCTTGGATCAAACCCTCTGACTACTATACTCTGATTGATGTGTGCATTTATCGTCAGCGGGCAGTTTTCAGTGCATGCATGAGACACTAACTGTAAAAGGGCAAGAACAGGTGCTTCCTCTGTCATTAATGATGACTGCTCACTCAAAAGTCCCAGCTGGCATGATGAGAAGCCGGCAAACACAAACTGGTGTCACAGTATTTGTTTGCCTGAATGGCTTTCAGCTATTCCTAATTACACTTTTCATGTCCTCGCTTTTGCATGCGGGGGAAAAAAAGTCTGCCATAAAAGGTAGCTCTGCTCTAGTTTTATTAAGGTTTCAGCAATTTTTTTCCTTCTTCCAAGCTGCCTTTAGATCAAGGTTAAACTTCAAAAATCCCAGAATGCACAGTGAATGAAGATCTGTAATAAAGGAACGCTTCTTTTCTCTTTCTGATTCTAAATGTTAATAACCCACCTAAGAAAAACCTATTACAATATTGTGCTATTTAGGTTTCATGTTTGCTGCTTGCAGCAAGCAAAAAACCCCTCAGCGTTAATTGTAGTGACCTTTGGGTGCTTAAAAACAGAAAGAGGTCATCTGCAATTTTAGTCATGAAATAAATAAGTCTAGGGCTGAAGTTGCAGCTTTAAAGAGAATGTGAATTGTGTAACATTTGTAGCTATTTAAGCAGTTCTGCTGCTGGTACAAACCAAAGGCTCCCAAAGAAAAAAAATGACAACAAAGGGATTGTTACCTTAAGACAGTTAATTGGCGTAAGCAGACACACCGCCACATAAAGCCGGGCCTGATCGATTCTGGCCATTGTTATGACGATGTTCAGATGGGCATTGTCATAACAACAAAGGTCAGGTGTATCTAGTGTGACTTTACATTTATATTGAATTGCAGCTTGGAGCCGTGCTGTCGGAATAGCTATTGATTAGGACGGGCTGAAGGTAGCTGGTTTTGATTATTCATTCTTGGACTTACCTGGGCAAGATCAATATGGCCCCAAGGTGGAGAAGTACACATATGCTCATATGTGTTGATGAGTGCAGGTGTGTAAATAAAAAAAAATACATTTGCATTTGTTGTGCACTGGTGTGACAGTGGATCACTTTATTTGAGTTAACGGATTAATGTCTGTTTTGATTTTATGATGCACAAACTTGAAAAGGGGCCATGATTTTTCCCCCTGATTTTGATATAATGCTGTGCAATCTACAGGACAATACTCTTTGCAGACTTCCAGACAGCATGTCAAAGCAGCGTTTTCCGAGAATCTCATGAACAAGTTTGCAATTAGGGTATTAACGAGCATCTTGCATTTCTTTTGACATCAATGCATCGAGCAACTTAAATCTTTGCCCGTTCAAATTCTTGCTGCTGTCTGATGATAATAACAAACCTGCCATGCTAAAGAAAATAACAACACGGTGAAAGCACAAACAGCCTATTACCTGGAGAAGTTACTGGGTTTGTGCCTATTTCCTCCAGTGCTGGTCGAAGCTAATTGGTGGATGATGATAGCCAAGGAAGCAATCTCCTCAACTTAAGTGAACGTGCATCTGATGGATTGTTCCCCCACCCAAAAAGAAATCAGAAGAAAAACAGCTCATCAATTAGCAGCTGCACACAAAAGACTGGTGTGGTGCGGATGACCATAAATGGAGCCATCTCTCATCCGACCACTGATGGCATTCGGTGAAACTCGCAAATGAAGTGACTACCCTCCAACGAAGCGCACAGATAACAGGTCGCTAATGCAAGAACGAGAAAAATACTCTTGTGCAAGTGCACCATTTTTCTTTCACCTCATATCCTGAGACAATTGGTGAAATACCACAGTTGAGTTCAGCAGAGCGCCTGAAGGTCAATATATGGAAATATGAAGCTTCAATGTGTGTGT
>BJFM01003344.1:209931-220918 GCA_016586285.1 Arothron firmamentum | reverse complement strand
TATATATATGTATATATATATATATATGGAGACGTGCTGAGATGACAGAAAGGATGCATAAAACAAGTTCATGTCCACCATTAACACCACAGGAGGGTTTGTATTTTTCACAACTCTCACTAAAAAAAAAATTAAATACCACTTTAAAATTACGGTAATTGTGCCGAGGTAACAAGGCCCAGGGCAGGGATTAAAAAAAAAAATGCAAATGCAATCATTTGAATTGCATTACCTAATATGCAGGGCACGCTTCTTTTTCAGGTTAAACCTGCAGATTTAGAAAGACTTAGAAGACAGCATATCACTTAAAATATGCAAATAATGTCTGTTTTCTTTTCTTTCATGCAGTTGTTTTATTACCTAATGCAATGGAAGAACCGTCAAACCAATACAGTGGAACACGATGATCATAAAATACGAAGCACCAGCGTGCACACATGCCTCTGAACAATAATGAAGGGCCTCTTTCCCAAATCCCATCCAGCAAGTGCAGTATGAATAGCAGCTCTTTTCCAGAGGTGCTGCATTGTCTGATCACCCAATTCCATCAGACACCGACAGATGAATAGAAACTTGCTCAAAACCAAGGTCCTGCGTGGATTATCTGAACCAAAGCTGGGGCACAGTAAAACAGCTTGTAATCTAGAATGTTGAGGTTTAAAAAAAAAAAGAGAAGTGTCATAGCTGAATTAAATCACAGCATTTCCTTTTATTCACCCTAAAACCAAATTGCCTGTATAGAAAACACGCAGGTGAGTCTCCAAAACTGTTGGGGGCTTCTGGACAGGTTTCTGTTGTCTTCTTCTTCAAAGAAATCCTGAAAAAGCCCCCCCCGGCAGAGAGGCAGGAGCCATCGCATGTCTCATTACAGTGCTTCCAAAAAAGCCCTTTCCTATTTGCAGCTATATTATGTTTACTGGTTTTACTGAGTGACTTTTATTGAGCACGGACCCCCAGTAAGACCTGCTTCACCACAGGCACAGCGGTTACTCGGTGAACTGAGCTGTGATGATTGTCTGAAGACAGCAGCCTCTCTGTCTCATTTTTAAGAACAGTTTCTGGGACTCCGATCTTGTCTTTGTTCTGTTTCCTGTTGAGCATTCTTAGCTTCCGCACTGCCCATATTTACTCTAAAGGGCCTGTAAAGTTCAGGCATAAATGCTTTATGATCGTTTCCACCTCTGGAAAGGATGCACAGGAGAGACTTAAACAAGAGCTCATAATAGAAAAGGAGTCAGTGATATAACGCTTAATTTACGGAGAAATGGGTAGTTTAGGGTTCTCTGGATTTGGGAGTTGTGAGACTGCTTCTGGAAGAGTTGTGTTCATAGGTCCAGCCACAGATGCTTCCAACCTCACATTACTCCACCTTCTATGTGCGCCCTATTGATGCTGTCAGTGAGCGTCACTCCTAAAGGTGGAGATGTCGCCTCAACAGTTGTGTGAAGCTTGTGGTGAAGTTAAAGCAGCCGAACCCTTTCAAATATACTTTTGCCCTTTTCTTCTCTATCCCATTATCAATCCCACGGTGTAGGAAGGTACAAGGTGTCTGTGTAGCTGAATACAGCAAGTGGTGTGTGTGTGTGTGTGTGTGTGTGTGTGTGTGTGTGTGTGTGTGTGCTTGATCAGCATTCTTCCTGCCTATCTCATCAACTCTGCTGCTGCAGGGCATTCTGGGATGACCCAAAGGAACCTGGGTAACAGCAGGTTCCAGTGAAGTCATTTCCATTCAGCCAGCTCCCTTCAAACCCTGAACCGCTGTGGCACTCTGCCTGTGCCTTCAAGTGAGAAATGTGGTTGATATTGCCCAGAATCTGTACGATGGCGCCGTCACTGCAGTGAGGACGCTTTCAGCCTTGTCCTGATTAGCCCATCAAGGTTCGAAAATACTCACCTGAATTACACACTAGAATACACATCACAGTGCAGCATCGATGCAGAGTGGAAAGTGGCTCAAAGGAGAAGAACTGATTTTCTTTTATCACGATTGTTCTGATTTACGAATGATTCTGCCATTCGTGCAGCACCAGCAGCACCAGCAGCAGCAGCAGCGCTTTATTATCTCCCTTTAAAGTTTCAATCATTTATCATTACTAATTTACAATAATTTGATATATTTAGCTTGGATTAAATGTTCTGTCGGCCCTTTGCTCAGGCTAACATTGGTGTAATTAGCCCCGGGTCAGTTTCAGAATGGTGATTAGTTTGTATATAAGAGGTGCAGCACAGCTGTTATTTCGAATTATCCGACCGTGTCTGTGATTTGCCGCTGCTCTTTTGTGTAGAAGCTATATTTAATCTGTTACACTCTCGTCTGCAGTGTAGTAGTAATGAACCTTCGATTACGAGTGTGGCTAAACATTGCAGGTCAAGCGATGTTGGTTAATCATGGAATAAGTCTCCTGTTCAACAACTGCTGTTATGATGCTTTTAGATTTATAGATAATATGCACAATTTCATTATTTAATTGTTTCCATGATCGTCTTCCCTTCTCCGATCATGGCTAGATAAACATCGTTCATCTAAAGACTTCAGATCAATCAATGGTGATCATCCTCTGGGGTCTCGGTGATAAAACCTTAACTGCCAAAGCATTTCTCCATCTCTGTCATTTATTCTGTGGTTCCAATCATTCATGGCACTGCCAGGTCAATATTGCAAAGATAGTGCATCAAACTCATCCCACAATTATCTTGCACAGCAGCTTCACACAGGAATCATCTGGCTGGGAAGAAAAAAAAAAAGAAAAAAAGAAAAAAAGGTTTCTTTATCTCACACTGATGCTGACATTATACCTGCACTTCTGGGTCATGACTTGGGCTTGATCTGTCTTCATCTATTTCCACGTATGCCGAGTGCCAGTGCACCGCTGGGCCAGATAAAACACGTCCCCATTTCTTCGCCAGCAATATCAGTGCATTTAGAAGTCGTCAGGCAAAGGTTATCAACAAATCCTCCTTCTGCACAAGATTATGACAGTGTACCTTTCCTTAGGCTATTCAAAGCTGATATTATCCTCCTCTGAAGATAGTGGTGGATGTGCAGAACCAGAGCTATGGCGCTTCCTTAGCTCTTCAAGACAACCTATGCAACAACTGGGAGCTTCTTTGTTCCTTTCAGCTCCTTCCTCACAGACTGACGACTGCAGGAATTTCTCAGTTTGAAATGCAGTTACTCGGAATGTTTCCACTTTCTTGCCCCACCTGGCCTCAACTAACCCTCGTGTCCTTCTTTCAAACCTTTCAGCAAATAAAGAAATGATAGCAGCACTCTCAAAGTAACCTTCTTGTTTTTAGGTCGATTTTTACTGTGATTCTGGACCCAATTAGAGCAAAAGACACACATAAAACCGATATTTTGCTTTTTGAGACATCAAGTTTCTGCATCCCTTCCCATCATTATTAAACATCTGTCCGTTAAGGGACTTCAGGCAGGGAGCAAAACAGTTTCTATCCTGGGTTCATCCTCCTTGGACCTGCTTATTTAGCCTCTGGTGTAAATATAAGAGAAGGTAGGCACACAAAACTCCATGAAACATCACAAACCACACAAAAATTACTGGCCATTTCAGCCGAGCAGAGCACTGAAACATTGAAAAAGATCTTAAGGTCCCTTCAGTGTCTGACTGAACTCCGATTTAATAGGTACAAGCAAAGATTGAAGTTGAAATCGTGTCTCCTGTTGTTATGTTTTATCCCCCTCTTTCATACCCACCTCTCTACTGAGGACACTGGTAGATTGGGAAATGCACACTTTTATTAATCTTTGACTCTAGAAGGCACGCTTACCGTGACAGCTTTGCTGATGTACTTGTGCACAAGTGTGAATGTGCCTGTGGTGCGTTTGTGTGTCTACGTTCAGTGTGGTTGCATCTCCAGCACGTTTGCTAAATTGGTAACTCCTCTGGAATGACTGTGGTCTGTCAATCATCCGTCACAGACGGGAACACACGATACACATGAGAGGAGGAAAACAAGGAGATGGGAAACGAAGGGTTTTGGGGGAAGAAAAGAAGGTATAGGAAAAAAAAGTTATTACTCATAGCTTTTAATCGAATGTCATGTGAAGGCGACTCACGTGCACAGTGGGCTCACGCCTCCCAAAGAACTGTACTGTTGTACAACTGACAGTCGCACGATGCCCTGACCTCAGTCAATCAATGCTGACCCTGTTGCCGCTTCAACTCTCATTTGTTCAATCTCCTCTTAAATGCATGTAGAATGAGGGGTGACAGCTGACAGACGCAACTCGCACTCAGACGCAAACTGGAACCATGAACGCCAGCTGGATTTGCAGCAGATGTTTTGGGGGGATAATATACTGTAGGATATGAAAGTGAAAAACTGTTGTTGTTGTTGTTGGTTCACTGTGCCAGTTTGAGCTTTTGCTGGTTTTATTAACAAACTGTGAGCTGATGATTAACTTTTCCAATAAAAGAAGCCATACTATTCAGCCTTTATTATGCTTCATTAACAACTGTTATTAGCTTTATTAAAATTTAGTCTAGATTACCAGAGAGGGTTTCATAAATAATTAATGCGGTGATGAAAGGATATAAAATCAAAAACCTGAATGGCAAACTCAAACATCACACCACATTTTATCACTTGAGCATCTTTGTGGGTTTATCGAACGATCTGATGTTGATTTGATGTGGCTAATTTGAACTGATGCCTGCCCCCCACAAACGTACACAGATGCAAACATGTTGAGACGGTTATACAAGATGTTCCAGCAGGTGTGTTTGAAAATGTTCCTCTTCAGTTTTCTTCCTCTGGTTCTGTTGTTTCTAATTCTGCACCTTTCAGAGAAACTTCAGCTACCTTTGATATAGCTTTGAAATAGCTCGTTAGTTAGCGCTTCAGAGCGCGTCCTCTGAAATGCATCTGCTTGCGTGTGCGTTATATACATGCGTCAGAGGTGTTATCCTATTTGTTGAAATGCAGCTCTTCCTTTCACCAGCTTGAAAAGTTTGGCTTTATTTTTCTCACCGTGCTCGTGGGTCTGCGGAAGCAGAGTGAGGAGGAAGATGAAGGATTGGGTAGTCGTGTGCATCTGCTGGATGTGACGAATGCTGTGCACTGCTTCACCTGCTTTCAGCTCGTCTCAACATTGTTTTCCATTTTCATCACTGAATTAAAGTGAGCGTCTGTGCTGCTGAATGACATCTTTACCCCAGCGGGGGGGCAGAGGGGGCCTCCCAGCTGATGGAAACCATGCTGCTGCTGCTGTTCTGTTGTCTTGCTGTTATTAAGATTTCTCCTAATGGAGAATCAATTAATCTCACTTCCTCAGGATTATTTTTGTTAGTATTGAAGAAGATGATCTAACTTTTTTCTGGAAGAACGAGACAGAAGCTGATAGTACTCTGTCTTTATACAGTATATTCATCAGGGTTTTTTTCGGGGCGGTGAGGAATGAGTCATGGTGAAGAGTAAGAATGGCCACATCAATGCAACTGAATAAATGGTCACAATTAGTCAATTCTTCCTAGAGTTTCCGACCTTTGGGATGTTTAGAAACATTCCCATTTTCAGTCTCATCAAACAGAGTGCTTTAGGAGAATCCAAAGGTCTTATTGGGATATTTATGTACACAAATGAATTAGCTGTTGTTATTGAAGGAAATTACCTTCATGAAGGTTTTGCTGATTGTTTAGCCACTTCATTTAGAGCCACTTCAGTTACAAAGCTGCTTTGTTGCTTTGGTAATTAAGGGAAGAAATGGACTTTTCCATTTTGCCAACTGTTCTGAGCTTTTCTTTGACTTTATCAGGCATCCAGAAATACTGGAGCCACTGATGGTCACCGAAATAACACTGGTACAGAAGACGTTTTAGAGCTATTGTACCAGCTTTTAATTAAGACACATTTCTTATATAGAAACCATATGACACTGCTCATTTTTCTTCCCAAAGGATTTAAAAGCAAACCTCTGCAAACCATTTTGTTATTTGAAAGCTATTATTTTATCTACTGTTTTTTTGAATACCAGAGCAGGGCAGATGGTACAGTCTTAGATTTATGTTTTCATAATAAAAGCATGCTATCATGCTCCGCAGAGATTTTATCCCGCGCACATGCCTCAACATGCAGAAGCAGACTATGGCTCCCACCTGCACCATCCAAACACATGCCAACCGAACCATGTTTGCTTTGGCTCCTGCAGGACCGATTTCAGTCCTATAGGCCCATTGCAGCTGGAGGCCATATTCTCTATTCAGCCTCACTTAGCTTCTTTCATTTTAATTATCCGCCGTGGTCTCTGTGTGGAAGACTTTAGATAATATAGCAGACTACGTGTCAAATATGTCATAAATGAAGCAACATTAAGTGATGTGTAAAACAAACCACACCCATTATAATCTATAAACATACATATATGTACATGGTATTATAGGATGCAGTAAGAGTTTCTTCGGTTTCTTCTCTAAGACAGTTTCTTCTCTAACATTTTTGTGTTTTTCCTTTTTATTTTTGTTGATCCTGAGTCGGATCTATGAGCACATGGATGAAGGACAGAGAAAAACACATACACCCAAAAACAACCCGATAAAGAAATGTGCTTGTACCTGTGCTGTCAAGGCGAATACAGTCCATCTTACACTGGTTAACGTCTACACTCAGCTGTATTTCTGTTGCTGAGTTTCACCTTTTCTCTTTGTTGTTCCACCACCATGTCCTCCAACCAGTTAGTCATTATAAATCATTGCAAAAAAGTAGTCTTCATCTAAAGTGACCCAGTTCCCTGCCTACCTTCCGCTGCAGGTCAGGCTTTGGGATAGCCAGGCGCTTATTACTTTTTCACATCACAAAGTTTTATTTGAACATTTTTAAGGTTTAATAAAGTGTTTTGCTGTGTGCCTGTGACATTTTTTGTTATTTAGTAATAATGTGTTTTAATACAACACATTAACAACAATTATGTGCATTTACTAGATTATTAATGTGATTTGTGCTTCCAGTGGAAGTTTTATGGGTCCCACCTCATTGTTGTCAAAGTTGAGAACCCTCAGTGAGTGAGGAACACGCCTCAGTAAATACAGCAGTCCAATTTCTCACAGAGATTTGTCTGAGTGAAGAAAAGATGAATTTTTACACTTCCCACTCTCCTAAGGGGTCACAACCGTTTAAGCTGTGACGTTCCTCCTCACACGCTGTACAGCTCTTTGATATTCCCATGCCTTTCCCTTCTGCTTAAAATGCAGATGTTTACGTTCAAGTCAAGTTGCTTTAACGTCATGATATAATTCTGCTTCTTTCCCTTTGCAAACTGAGCTGCCACCCTGAGCCAACGCCAGCGTCTATTTCAAATCCCCACAAAGGTTGTTCCACAAGAAAGGTGATTAATTAACGCAATTAGGCCAATGACTGCTTCAATTAAGGTGCTCATAAGCTTTGAGTTGAGCAGCCCCGTAAGAGCCTTTGGGCGGGAGAGGGGGCAGAATGGAAGGAATATGACCAGCTGAAGGCAATGAAATGAAAGATGACGGTTCCTTGAAGAGGTACAGAGAAATGAAGGAGGAAAGGCGATGGTGGAAAAATGAGAAATTAATTAGTTCCTAGTTCATCTTCAGCTTCTCCCTGCAGCTGTGGTTGAGGTCATTTCATCATTGAACTGATTTATTCCATGTGTGCATGCATGTGCATGCACGTGCATGGCCACACAGGTGTTCATTCCTCCGCATGTGTGGGATCAGTCGAGCGCTATTTCAGGAGCCACTCTGAGGTCTGTGTCTGCATGTTTGCGTACTGTTCTGTCTCAGAGAGATAATAATGGAACAGCTTCCTGTGCTGTGACTAAATTAACAGTTTGATTCAAGCACTTATGAAATCCCATTAACTGACGGCTCACCTAAATAATAATCATGCTGGTGCAGTTTCAACTGGTGGCTGGTTTTAATTACTTGATGAACAGATGTTTGAACGGGAAGCGACGGCCAGGCGAGTGCTCAAGATGGCTGATCTGCCGTGTGTGTGATCACTGGGATAAGATGCTTCCCTCCTCATTAACTGGTTTCTACGATGTACCAGCCACATATTCAGAATGTAGTGCAACAAAATAGATAGAGGGAGGAAGATGGGTGGCAGACCCCTGCAATTAGCATCATGGATGCAACCACCGAGAACCGAATTAGGCCAGACACGATTGATATGATTTTGTACGTCTTAAACACACTACTTCAGGACGGCTCAAGCTTCCTGAGTGTTAATTCTCTCCACCACCTTAGAGCTTCTGGCTCTCCATCACAACCCAGTGTCAGGACAAACAGAAATCCGTCTCACAAATGTACCCTCACAGTTAAATGAATGGGTGAATCGGACCATCTGTGGAGGTTCTCCATCTTCTTGCTCTCCCTGCAGACTGACACTTTGCCTCCCTCACTGCTCATCACCAACTAAGCATCAATTAAACACTGTGTGTCTTGCAAGTACGACAGAAATCACTCTTTTAAACATGCAATGGAGTGCATGCAGAGCAGGCCAGCATGTAGCTCTGGGTTTAATTTTAGGGTGTAGGAGTTTTTTAAATACTGTCCTGATTAGGTACAACAGCTGGTGTATAGGAGCAAAACAGAGTAAATTAAGTGCCATCATAAAGCACAGCTTATGAGTGTGTCCTTTGGCAATTTGCTGCTGTATAATTTGTGCTATAATATGTTATTATACATGTATTAAATACAAAATCAACACAAATTCTTATAAGTGGGGGTGGAACAAATCAGAAATATTGCTTTATGTGAATTTATACTGAAAATCCCACAATTTAAATTGGTTTTACATGTGTGAATCACAATCCTAGTGCACTGTGAATGGCTGATGTCAGTGCAGCTTGATTTGGGTTCCTTGTTAATAGCAATGTGACGCTATGAGAACAGTCTGATAAAACAGTGACTGAGGAGGTGAACAGCTGCCAGTCAAGGTGGTTGACGAGAATTTGAAGGTCAACAGCAGTAAATCAGATCAGGTTAAATTTGATTGTCATTGCAGAACCATTTGATCAGACATAATCCATCCATACATCCTTGGAAGATATTTGGAGTTGGACAGAAGTTGGAAAAATGTTTTTAATGTCTGCTATGCTAGTTACAATAGACACTGAGCTGTGAAGTGTGGAGATACATTGGCTATACCTTAACTTAAGAGTAGACTGTTGTTCTCTCTGTCCAAGGCTTAGCGCACGCACCCACGTGCAAATATGCACATGCATCTGCACACCGTTCACCAACTGGTGATTTGTCCATGCAGTTGTTTCCCTTCAGATAACTTAATTCCATCCTTAAATTCAAAAAAGGGTGAGCAGGAGCCATTAAAAGCAGAGCACTGGTCCTGAAAACAGACATTTGGGATTAGAGCGCAGAGAAAATTGGCTAACAATCAAGACGTTCTTAATCCATTTTGAAGCGTCAAGGGTGAGTATTCTTATCATCCGCTGGGGAGAGAACAAGCCTGTCGGGATTGGATGGATTATGTGTTTTTCTGGGCCACAGTGCGCACACACACGTTTTTACCTGCATGTGGATGACTGACTTACTCACCTTTTCAAGCAAAGGCCAAAATCTGATGTGATAACTGGGAAAAAAAGACCACTTAGTTGTCCTTTAAGTTTCTTTCTGCACTTTTGTGGTGCATAATGTCATATGTTAACTTTCCCTTCACCTTATCGTTACACACAGACAGACAGACAGACACACACACACACACACTTGCTTCTCTGTCTGCGGCTGTTGACTGACAGTTCAGACATGCTGAGGAAAATTGGGATGTAGCCACACTGACAGGCTCTTTGTATTGATTAGCTCCTTTTCATCATCCATCACAACGGCCCATGCAGGCCTCAAAGGAAAAATGCACATGCACGTACACACACCAGAAGAACCCTGTTCTGCTCTCAGGTCGAATCAAATTACCCGAATGGTCCAGTGAAGCTTTCAAGGCCAGAGCGGCAGAAGAAAAAAGAGAAAATACCTCCTGTTTGTGTGGGGGGCTAATCTTGAAACAATACACAAGCGTGTTGTGATATGTGGTGCCATCACATTTCTTTCTCTCATTGCCCATTTCTGCTAACTGTTTACTGCAGTTTCAAACATATCTAATTTTCTTTGTGCCAGTCTTTGAGGTTTAAAGGTGTACTTAAACATTATGTGAACTGACCACATTTTTCAATGTGAAACTCGCTCAGCCAGGCTTTACTTGGCCCACACTGCAGCGCACAAAGGGTCATCAGACCAAGGAATTGTTTTCTTTTTCTCCTCACACTCTTATTGCCATGAACAACAGAATTTATTGAGTGGAGTGTTTATCGAAATGGTTTCCTGAGCTCGAGAAGGTTGGATGTGGCTAAACAAACTCTGTATCCTATGTACCTTAAACAGAGATTAATGCTTAGCTGACTGTGGCATACGATGTTCCATATTTTGGTAATAAAATGTCACAAACTATACAATGAAATCAAAGGAAATGTTGGCACCAGAATATTGAATTGGACTTCCCTTGCTCTGATACGTACGTCATTTGTTAAAAAGCTCCAAGCTACAGCTTACCAGCCGAGCAATGTAAACCACCAGCTTGGGGGGGACACAAGACGTGTAATCCATGTTTGGCATCTATATTGTTACACAAAATTAGAGGTAACGATTTTATTTGCAAGCCATCAAACAGAAAACTAATACTAAACAGCTGTATGAAATGGGTTTGAACAAGCTGCAGGTGCACAAGCTCATTTTTTAGTTGTTTCCATTTGGGTTTATTTTTTTACCATCTAGTGGTAAAATGATAGTCTTCAACATCAAATATGAAAGGTGCATCTAATAAATAAGGCTTTTAATTGTTCATATCACATCTGAGAACTGCACTCCACATGAATGCACAAAAGTCATTCACACACAGACAAAGCATTCATCAGAAAGTGGTGCTGGAATCATACAAGTCTGGCAGCTCATTTGTTCACCATTACGTTCAGTCTCTCTCTCTCTCTCTCTCTCTC
>BJFM01003344.1:198716-209916 GCA_016586285.1 Arothron firmamentum | reverse complement strand
CACACACACACACACACACACACACACACACACACACACACACACACACACACACACACACACACAAATCTGTTGTAGCATCCATTTGCCCCATCACATCCTTAAAGAGCAATAACACAGTTGCAGTTAAAGGTTTAAGGTCATACATTGTGCTTATGAATAATGAATCTGAACAGAAGCTGCTGTGGAATTAAGATTTGTTGTGGTTTCAGATGAGGCTTGCAGGCCTCCTCCAGGATCTCTGACCTTTTCTCTGCTTCTGATCTTCCTGCAATGTGGGAACTATTTTCCTCAGAATGGGATTTCTTTTGTGAGGGTGGTTGTGTGGGTGTGATTTTATCTCTGGTACATGAACACAAACGCTTTAGCAATGCCTTTAAAGCCCCAGCACATTTGGCGTAATGTCTCTTCAGCGCACAGTTCAGTGCACCAAAAAGACATAAAGAAAGCCTCAAAGACACTCAAATATATCACTTGTACCTGTTCTCAATAAATGGCTCCATTAAAAGCATGCATTTCCTCACTGTCATGATTTCTTTCAGGGTCTACTATGTGGTGGTTCTATTCTATGCCAGCCATATTTAAAATGTATAATTGTTGCGCTGCTCATGGCAATTAGCTTGGACACATATAGCCCAAAGTCAGTGTGATTTAAGTCAAACTTATTTAAGTTTTTACAATTTTGGACTTGGCTAATATGAAACAGGACTTTAAAGAGAAGGCAGTCGATGCTGTACAGGGAGGATTCAGCCATTCAAAGCCCTGGCAATTCAATCAGTCACCCTGCTGGAATTGTTCATGTACAAGTTCCCACAGATGTTCACCAGACTGTGTGAAGCCTTAGTTAAAGCAACCTGCAGGAGGTCAATGCTGTGCCGTGTATCAATGCAAAAAACGCACAGCAGGCACGTAAACCAATACACACACATCATCTTGGAGGAGAACTCACACAACAATCACACAAAATAACTGTCAGAAACATAAAGACAACAACACTTTCAAGCTGTTTATCTGCTTCCTTAATTATAAGCCAACATCAGCTGCTCCATCATTTCTATCACTTTTGGAGTTGATGTCATTTGATCGAGGTACATACACGACAGCAACCATCTGCTTTAAATAAATTAATATTAATATGATGAACAGAAGAGTTAGAATGAGCCTTTTGTTCCACTGGAAGTTTCAGACGTAAGCTAAAAGAGATTCATCTCTCTCTCAAACAATGACCCAATTCTGCGTTCAGAAAACCAAATGTCCCCAAACAGCACAGAGTTGCAAACTGGACAAAAATGATAATGGCTATTTATTCTTTCTTTGTAATTTCAAGTGCTGCAGCACAGAAATCCCACGTGGGTGTCACTGAAGGATGCTATCAATGTCAGCAAATGAAATTGAGAATAATTCACGTAGAAGCTCACATCATAAAGCGTGTATCATGGGGATAAATGAACATTGAATACACCGGCAGAATGAGGCTAACTCACCTACAACCAAGGACGCATCCTTGTACCCTCACTTTGCCTCATCCTCATTTCACTCTAGCCTGAACGTGAATGCTTCATCATCATTCTACCGCAAGCCTTCTCCTGACATAACCTCAGAATATGACTCATGGTTTATTCAAAGAAACTGTTTTTTCTGCAGTTAATATTTGCCGAGTCTGGCACCTTGATTGTGCTCGGGTCAGTGGATGCTGAGGCACACGCGGTGCAGAAATCACCAACTTTCTGCAGAATCAATAGCTAGACCAGACCTCCAAACTTTGTGTGACCTTTAGATTAGCTCAAAACCACTCCGTTGAGAGCTTTAGGAAGCGGGTTTCTGCGGCATCCAAGCCTTACATCAAAGCATCAGAAGGAGTGATGTAAAGTGATGGTTGGACCACTGATGGACCATCAAGGTCTTCCAGTGAAAAGAACTGAGAACAACAAGACATTTATTTCATGTTCCCAAATCCGTGGGAGCAGTTCTGGGATGAACCCTCCTCATTCCAACATGACTCAGCATGGTCCATAAAGACACGGACGAGAGGCTTTGGTGCAGAGGAATTCGAATGGCCTCCACAGTCCTGACCTCCACTCGAGAGAACACCTTTGGGATGAATTAAAGCAGAGACTAAGAGCCAGGCCACATCATCCAAAATCAGTCACCTGGGCTCACAGATGGCTTCTGGAAGAACATTCCCATAAACACACTCCTAAATCTTGTGGAAAAGCTTCCCCTGAAGAGTTGAGGTGGGCCACCTCCACACTGAACCTTACAGATGGAGAATTGGATGTCAATGTTCAAGTGCGAGAAAGGCAGACATCCCAATACTTTTGCAATATAGTGTCTGAAACACAATCAATGTTGCACAGCTTGAACAATAGTACACTTGATTCCCACCCTCGTCTTCCGCTGCTGGAATGAAACCTTGCCACATCCTGAGCAGGACACTGGCAGCGTTCCTCCTGACACTAAGCAGCTGTTCATTCCTCAATGTCACTTTCTTAATGTCGCATTTAATCAAGTCTTGAATAATTGAATACGTGGCTAACATGTCCAATGATGAAAGTGACGGACTTAAAAAAGAAAGTGGGTGAGAAAGTGAGAATGAGACTGAAAGGAAAACAGGAGAGAAATAAAAGCCAGAAGGGATGGAACGAGCTAGGAAGTGAGGAAATTCTAAAAAAATAAAATAAAATAAAAAATAGAAGAAGTAGCTGCAAAGTACAACAGATGGGGGAAAAGATAAAGATGAATAGTTCATGTTGAAGTTAAAACAAGTGCGGCAGCATTCATCTCTTGCATCCTTGAGTGTTATTTGAAGTAAAAGATGTTAGACATTTTTCATATATTCAAATATTTCACTTTCAGGGGAAAAATGCCCATAAATTAGATGGTGTATTTATAAATATTAGCCCAGCAGATATTTATGGTGTTGGGGCAGGAAGACAGCGTGCTGACTAAAAGTCCAAGTGCCGCCGTTAACTGTGGGTTTAACTGAAGCATATAACTTGGCCTGAAAATCATTTCTTTTTAGGCAGGGTCCAGAGAAGTGCTCACTGGAGTGGAATGGGGGAAAGAGCAAGTAGCGAGTTGTCACTAGTGCTTAAATGTAGACAGCAGGTTACAGTCTGTCAGTAAGTAAAGGCTGCAACTTCTCAGGACCAAAGTGAAGCGACACACATGTCCTTTGCTGGAGAGGTGCTGAAGCTGGGACTGTGATCTGTGGAGCGATAAACTCTTTATGTTCTCTTTATGCTCTTTATGTAAACATTCAGTTAATGCAAAGTAAACATGCATGCATGCATGCATGCATGCACATAAATGCATTTTCTGCAATCGCTGTTGTTGTTTTTTAAATGAATGTAGCCTTTGGGTTGGTGATGAACGCAAGCAGCCTTCAAACTGTTGCTAGATACCGCTCCCGCTTCTTTAACAGTGGTATAAAATGCCTTCACTCATTTAGCACAAGCTAAATTAATAACTTCAAGGGTCAAAGTTTCCAGACAGAGTCCCAATGAGACCAGGCAGATTCTGTCAGGGAGCGGAATAGGAAGAATCCTCGAAGAGACTGAAGCGGAGATGTAGAAAACAAGAGGGGGATGAGTGTATATGATTCACTGAAGAACTTGCTCAGGGCTACAGGTATCATTATACACAACCAAGGCCGTGTCTCAGACCTTGGTGAAAGCAGTACCCTCGGGTTTTATGTTCTACAACTGCAACCCCTACATGTACATGATCCAAATTTACAGAATTGAACTAATGATGACCTTTTCTAAGATTTTATTTTATTTTATAGCTTTCACAGGTTCTACTGTACAGTTCTCTGGTGCTGGATTTCATTTTTGATTATATTGAATTAAGGGTTCATCTTCCTAGCAGTTCTAAGCAGTTTTGTGGACTCAGAGGTCACTGCCAAGCAAACTGTGGTCAAACTCAAGGCTGTGAGCAGAAATCTCCCATTGAGTTCAACCTGAATGCATTAGGTCATGTTACATCACCAGTACTTCACGTCAGTACCAGAACTAATACATTCATATCGAGCTCCACCAGACAGCCGAATTGGAAGTGGTGTAGGAGGTGATGAATTAGACCAAAGTGTTATGAAATTTAGTTGAACTTGGAATACATTTCATATTCCTGAAGACTTCTGAAGAGGGTGACTTTTACCTGAGGACCCAACATACTTTTTTACTTCATGAGGCTGAGGCACAAAAAATCTCCGAACAATAATAACCATTTTATAACCCACTCTGACCCTCTACGTAGCCTTAAACCGTCCATTAAACCACCAGTACTTAAACTATCTCCGTCGGTCCCTCCTTTGGAGGGATATCACTTTCTGTGCCCTCCAACCCCAACAAAAGTGTAATTATCTGTCCTTCTTCCCCCGGGCCAATGACAGATTTCTTTTTAAGCTGTTTTCCCGCTAACAGAATTTACAAAGATTTCTCTTAAAATCTTGAGCGGCTCACTGACATGGCTGGAGTGTGGCTGTCCACTTTATTATGGTTCCTACTGTCTGCCTGCAGAGTTCTGAGACACACAGAGGTCTATTCTTTATGAGTCTGAATCCTTATGTTCGCCTCATGTTTTGACTTCTTGGATTTTGGTGCAAAGTCACTGTTCATTTGTCTTGTTGCACAATTTTGTGTTTGTTCATTAAAGACTTGCCTCCACTCTTTTTAATACTCACAAGCGTCTCTTGCTCGGCTTCCCCCACCCAACCCAGAGGACGCACTCCACAGTTTGGGGAAAAGACGCTTTGATCATTGGCTGTGTTCAGACACAGTAGATTGGCGACATTTGCTACATCAGACTTTGCACGTCTGATGCACACAGACACCTCTGCATCCAGATAAGCTGTGAGCAAGACATCAATCTGAGACGCTGCCGATGGGAATGACTTGTGAGATCATGGGACTTGTTCATCGAGTTGCTGTCATTGCAGCCAATGAATTTAACAATGTAACATTAAAATGTGTCCCTGGAAAATTTGTGTTGAGCCTCATGAAAGATGCCAAAATGCTGCCATGCATGTCTTCCATCTTCTTTTCGTTCGGAGGTTTAATCCTCCGTGTTAATGCCGATATTTTCCTCCTTTTATTTAGCTGTTACACACTCGATAAAACTTTCCACCCTCCTCGCTGTCCCTGTTTTTCTCTCCCCACAGGGGTCACTGGTAAATAGCCGTCCTTCATGCATGAGGAGGGAATAAGGGATCCAACAGTGTGTTTCTGTGAAGACTGAACAGAAAAAAAAAAAAAAGAAAATACACAACAAACGGAGCGCACAGGTGTAGGAGTAAGCAGTAGATTCTCAGGTGGAGCTAAAACAATGTAAGCAGTCTGCTGGATGTTTTCTTACAACTTTGTTGAATACTTAAACGCCTCCATCAATCTGCTTCTGCTCTTCGTCTCTCTTTATTGACTTTTCTTATAATAGACTATATATTTCTACTTATTCCAGATTCCGCTCCCGCCACAGCACTGGAACGGCCCTGCTCTGCATCATCAACGACCTTCTACTTTCCATCCTCCTCTCCCACCTGCAGACCATCCTCAATATCAACGGACTGCCCTTTCATGGTTTGCCTCCTACCTCTCTGAGAGACACCAGTTCATCCACATTAATCACTGCAAATCTTCCAATGCCCCACTTATTCATGGTGTCCCCCAAGGTTGAGTCCTCGATCCCCTACTCTTCATCCTTTACATCCTCCCCCTTGGTCACATAATCCGCCTCATATTATCCACCGCCATGGTCTCCAGTTTCACTGCTTTGCTGGTGACATCCAACTGTATCTCTCTACCAAATCCATAACTCCTGCCACTCACCCCACCCTGACCACCTGCATTTCTGAAATACAATCTGGCTCCAGTCCAATTTTCTCCAGCTTAACTGCAGCAAAACTGAAATAACCATCATCGGTCCGAACACTCTCACCAAATCATGCCATAACCTCTCCCTCTCCATCGACAATCACACAGTCTCCCCTTCCACCCACCTCCTCAACCGGGGCATTATTTTTGATCAAACCCTCTCCTTCGAACACCACATTAAGCACATTACCAAGACTGCCTTCTTTCATCTCCGGAACATGGCCCGCCTCCGCCTGCCCGCTGAAAGCCTCATCCATGCATTTGTAACTTCCCGCATCGACTACTGCCACAGGCTGCTCTATGGCTTACCCTCCAGACTCCTCAACAGGCTCCAGTACATCCAAAACTCTGCCGCCAGTCTCCTCACCTGTACTGCCTCCCGCAAACATATCACCCCTGTCCTCAAAGACCTCCACTGCTTCTCCATTCCTCAGTGTATCCATTTCAAACTTCTTACCATCGTCTTCAAGTCTCTCCATAACCTGGTGCCTGACTACCTTAATGTGTTCCTCCATCACCATGCCCCCTCCTGTGCCCTCCATTCTGTGCCCTCATCTTCTGTCTCCCCCAACCAGGACTAAACATAAAACTTGGGGAGGCCAGGCCTTCTCCATTACTGCCCCTACCCTCTGGAATGCCCTACCTAAACACATAAGAGACTCCCCCATGCTCACCTCTTTTTAAAAAAGCCCTCAGAACCCATCTCTTTAGTGTAGCCTGCACATTACCCCCTTTGTGTGTGTGTGTGTGTGTGTGTGTGTGTGTGTGTGTGTGTGTGTGTGTGTGTGTGTGTGTGTGTGTGAAGCGTCTTTGAGTACTGAGAAAAATGCTTTATAAATATCATTATTATTATTATTATTATTATTAGTAGTAGTAGTAGTAGTAGTAGTAGTAGTAGTAGTAGTAGTAGTATGCCTATTAATTTTCCCTATTATTGGTGCTGCACAGTTAGCAGGAGCTGTCTCACTTGTCCTAGTAGGGACAGAATGTCCTAAACAGCACAAAGTTAAAATCAAGCCCCTCCAGCCCGCCAGCCACCCTCACTTAATCCTCACATCATATCTCATCCAGGCTCATTGACTGGTGGGTATGTGTAGCACCACGCTAAGTAATCACGTGGTTTTAATCATGTGTTGCAATTACTCTGCTGACTGTTGTCACACTGACACAGCAGTCGCATAGGGTCAAAGCAGCCAGGCAGTCCAGTGGCTCTTCCTCCAGGAGACAACTTTATTTACTCATCTTGTGGAATCCTTTCGATTAAAGCTGCGATGGGCAGCTGATAATCAGGACAGGCTCCCAGGCAAGGAGAGGTTGTAAATGACTGCAGCAATCTTTATTCTCTTACACACCTTCTCTGCTCATAAAATCCAATCACAGGTCTGCGGAGCAGCCTTCAGATTCTTTGACGTAACTGCGCCCAGCATCTCAGAGTCTGAGAGCTCCTGCCTGAGCATGTGTTCAAGTCGGATAACATCATTCCACTCGTAACAGGGATGGAAACATCATTTTCTTTCTGTAACAAATGAGTTCTCGAAAGGAAGAAAAGGATCCTCACGATATAAGAAATGCTGTCCAGGAGCTTATTCCAAATGCGCATCAGTGTGCAAATGGTTGTCAAAGGTCATGTTGTCCTAGCATGAGTCAGAAAAAGTGGTGAAGTACCAGTAATTGGTATCATTTGTCCACTTCAGACCTTGTGGACTTACACACAAAGGGAGAAAAGGGAAGTAGAGGGATCCATCCATGCACATGGTGCACACACAAACACAGACACACACACAAACACTGATGAAATTTTGGGGGTGAATTGCCAGCTGAGACAAACTTTTAGTCATTTCTGCCATTAAAGAGATGTTTTCAGTCTTCATTTGCTCTCAACAGTCAGAATCAGTTACTGCATCAATGTCAGACATTCATGGTTTCCTTTTATCCTCCAAGGAGGCAAACGTAGTGAAGTTAGAGGAGCCATTAACTACATATCTGCTCTCCTTTTAAAAGGCTGTTTACTGACCACAATCTTCCACTATCTGGAGCCTGTTATTAACAATAATGATAGCCTAAGATTGTTGCTGGATCTGTCCCAGACACAGAAGTAAATGGTGTAGTGTTCAATGAGATGAACATCTGATAATGAAACATCACTGTCAGGATGATGGATTACGCTCTTGCTTTTCTCTAATCTCCTATTATTCATCACCTTAGTACAACAGGAGAGTGGCAAGACAAACAAAAACACATTTATTTTAACTTTACTCTTTTTCCTTAAATATATCCATCAGAGCTTCATGTGCATGAAACAGGAAGGAGGGAAGTGAGACGACGAGGGTTTGTGATTTAGAGTTTCAGACATTATTCATGTCATCTTAATGACACTTAAAATCCAAATAAACAGATTCTAGAAATATTTAAAGTCAAATTAGCACTCAAAGTTGTGTTGCAACTGTGTAGAAGATCCCACCAATGCCAACATTCCACTATCTTCCACCAGCGTTTACTTTAGTTTTTCCTCTGTAGTCTAGTCTACCACTACGGTGCACAAATTTGATCAGATCATGTTATTTGTTCTTGGTTTGATATTTGTTTTAGTTTATCTCACAGACAGATGGCTCACACGGCAAAGCTAACACATCCACAAATCTACTCACACGGCTTTGTTTTCCAAAGAACCTCAGCTGCACCACAGAGGAGTTTGAGTGCATAAAGAACTGAACCCAAAATTCATTCAGTAATTCATCCAAGACAAATCTCAGTCAATGAACAACATCGACTGAAGCATTTACTGCTAATTCAACCAGTTTGTCTGTCTAATGTTAGTAATTATGAACAAATGGCAGCTGTAGCAGAGCAGGTACACCATATTTCTTCTAAAAAAAGAGATCATACTGAAGAGAGAGAGAAAAAAAAAAACGTTATACATTTAAACATTCACCACCACAAACCAGCAACCAGTATCTGAAATAGAAATATTAACAAAGACAACACTGAAAGTGAAATCCCAGCTTTTGGGAAATTATTTCATTTACTGCCTATCAGGCTCATCAGACATCTGTATGCATGGAGGAGCCACTGCTGTGGAATGTATAATAAATGTGTGATTTATTCATTTCTTTATTTAGTTCTGTACAGAAGTATTCTAAACAGAATTTTACGCCAAGGTTTCACTTAGCAGCCATTACAGGACATGAAAACAGGCAAAACGGTGCTGGATCACAGAGGCAATTATAGACATGAATATGTGAACATTTGATGTGTTTGGAGTTGTTGTGGGGGTGCACTGAGAGTAAAAGTAAAAAAAAAAAAAAGAAAAAGCAATCACACAGGTGCAATGCAGAAGGACATCTTTGTGCACATCTCTGTTCTTTACACACACACTGCGTTGTCCACTACTGTCACCATGGAGATGAACGCGCCAGCCTGGAGTTATTTGGAAGCAGATAAAGAGCTTTTCCTTTTATTTATTTAGGCTGATTTATTTATTTCTGAAAATGTGGAATATTTAACAGGGACCAGCTCGACTTTCACCGTTGAGCATTGATCCTTTCTTATTCAGTGCCTCTCCCAAAAGCCTAGCAAATAGACGAGGCTGCAGGCTGCTTTGGTGACATTTGTGTTCCTCTGTGCCCATTTTAAAAGCAGATTTGATGTTGAGGCTCCATCCTCTTCTGTTTGGTGTTAAATCACCTGCTCTCTCTCCCTCTGTTCTCACCTGTAAACACACAGACAGCGTGGCCCAGAGAGAGGAGGTGCACATGAAGCCCAGGGAGCTCACAGGTGTGCTGGAAACAAACACATCATGCTGATTTGATTCAACTTCCCACAAACTCAGAACAGATATTAAGATGTCACCTTGGACAGTTCTGAGAAAACAGATTTACCCTGAGCCCACAGACTGTTGTTGATCCTGCTGATAAAAAAAGGTCAGCAACACTTTTTTTCTCTTCTTGTTTAGAATTCTATAAAGAGCAAACCTTCCAGATCTTCTTTTGTCAAGAGTTTTAGGTAGAAGCTGCAATAACTGGTAAATGTTACCAAAAAGGCAGGTTTTATGTAGATTAAATTGTTGAGCACTGAAAGATTTGGAAATCAACATTTTTGATTTAAAGCAGCAGAAGCCTGGGCAAAGTTTCTTTCTCCAGAGGTCTGCCCACACAAATTACAGCACGACTGGCAGAAGTTTTGTTATTTCTTCACACAAGGTTCCAGGAAACCGATCAAAGGTTAAAGAACTTTGTGACATGGTGAGATTTAAGCGAAACCCCAAAAAAGGTTGGTAGAGATCAGACAGAGATGTCTGCTTGGCAAAAACAGTCTTTATTCCTCCACAGAGGAAGATAGAAAAGATAAAAAAAAGGAAATCGCTGAGTCCAAACGGGGGGGCGGGTTACAGAAAAATCACACAGGGGAGGCAGAAGCAGCGGAAACTCAGGGGCTGGCTGCACACCGGAGCAGAAGAAGAGAACAAAAACAAGGCTAAAACCAAGGAGCACGAGAAGGAAAAAAACAAAACAAAAGACAACTTGTTCAGAGGAAAAAGGAGCCACAACATACAAGCACATGGTTTCCAACCACCTGGCGACAAGTGAAGGGATGACCCATCTTTTATAGCAGCAGAGTTGATGAGTGAAAACGAGGTCCGGGTGTGCAGCTGCTGCCAGGAGACAGAGAAACCGGCAGGGACAGGGAAAAAGTGGACAGGACAACAACTAACTACCACAAAAGCAAAAACAACAGCGAAAGGAGATGAATGAGGTCACCACAGTCGCACATTTACAGGAAATGTGACAGAAAGAGAGCAGAAAAGTGACACGCTCAAATGTGTGAGAAAAGGGTTACGGAGTGTCTAATTTTATGTCTTAATTGTTTGTTTCTCCTAAGGAAATACTGATTCAGAGAGTTGCGTAATGATTTCATAATGTCCTTGAAAAACTGCAGAAGGTGGCAGACTTGAAAGGTTTCATCCTCTCAGGTGTCTGATGTAACCTTAGTGAAATGTTTCAAGAATGCGGTGATGCTGTGACAGACAGAGTGTTTTTTGTTATTATTCAGTAAACTAAAATAGCAATAGAATAGGACACGAATCTGACCCGGCACTTTTTTGAACACACACAGACTAATCAGGCAGGCAACGGGAGGACTAAGGCCCTGAAGGTGGGACATGACATCTGTCTGTCTGTCCTACATCCTCCCATTTCTCCTTAACTTTGTTGTTTTTCATCTCTGTTTTTCTTGTCTCCAAACTTTACTCAGATCTCTTTTGTTCTGTCTGATTTTTCTTCCCAACACTACTCTGCCTCATGCTTCTCTCACATCCTCCTTTACCCCCCCCC
>BJFM01003344.1:162560-190479 GCA_016586285.1 Arothron firmamentum | reverse complement strand
AAATCCATGGATTTGAAATGTGGGTGCAGAGAGTCTGATAAACCCCATTTGAAGGGGAAATTGGCTCTGCTCCCCTCAGGACGGTAGCACATCCCATAACAAGATAAGAGAATTTCATATCAAAGCTTTTATTATCCATTTCCATCAGAAGTGGGCCGTTACTACGGCGTGGAACATGTCAGCCTGCTGCATGTTTAAAAATTCAAACATTCTTGATAAAGCTCAGAAAATGTGGTGTGACACACGGACAAAGCCCATAAATTGCTTTTAAAAAGCAAAGAGGGTAAACTATGCCCTTTACCATATTTACTGCGCAGCCAAACATCAGAACCTGATCAGAGGGAGAGATCAATAAAACACCTACCATGGATGATGTCGTGTCTGGTGGAAGGCACTCATCGTTATCTTTCTTTGTGGAGGTTTTAGAGGTGACATCTTTTCGCTGCGTTGGACATCACGTGTTGACACCATAGTTCACAGGAAGCCTGGCAGAAAAAAAAAATAGAACCATTAAAATAATACACTTTATAACAACAGATGATGCCAAGAGCCTGAAAAGTTCTTTTTCCTTTACTTTCCTACTTAAAGTGTAATTTCACCACTGAATGTTTGACTTCACAAACGCAACCACTCAGATGACCCCACAGCCAATAAAAGTGTATTTTGCTGTGATGGTGCTGACATTTGGCAGGTTTAACCTACGGATAGCATGATGAGCTTCATGATGGCCTCATTTTATATTTATTACTTACAGGTTTGTTTTTTTTCCATCACATTGTTAAAAGCATCTGGGTGATTCCACTTTTCCAGGACCAGCGAATGACATCACCATCATCACCGTGAAAGGCAAACTTGTGTGACCACATGCCAACGTGTCCATGAGGAAGACATCGAGTCTCAAACTGCACTCAAAGCTGCATGGATGCACAGTACATGAGGTCATTTCCCTGCCAGTAGCAGAATGAGTGAAGTCTTTGACTTGGCAAACTCGTGATCGTCTGTAGAAAACGTAATCAGCGCACGCGTGCATAAGCTGGCATGCATGGGCATTTAAACCAACATTTTAGCATAAAAATGGACTCCCTCCTGCTGTTATACAACAAATGCTGCTTTCAAACCCCATTCCAGATTACACATGACACTTAAAGCAGCTAGACTTCTGACTGCACAGCTGAAAGGATTTTTTTTCGTTATTATTTTCTTTTAAAGAAAGCTCTTTTTCTTGATATGTGCTGAGGGATCTGACTCACCTCACTAATGCCACACACTTTTCTCATCCCTCCGGGTAGCGCAATGCATAACAAAGAGAGTGTGTGGTAAATTTATGAGGCATCCAGCCTGGCTGTGCCTGCAGGCCTGGTGCAGACGACTTTACTGTGCTCCTTTGAGGAATTATACCCTGACAGGGCGGCAGGGGTACTGAATGGTGCACAACTTCACAGCTGCAGGATGAGAAACGGGGAGGCGCCGCGCCATGGCGACGGGACCGTAAGGATCTGAGAAAAGCAAAGTTCAACCATTCCACATTTTTCATCCTGCTTGCCTGAAAGACACCAGCAACTTGGAATATGCAAAGAACTCAGGGTGATTAAAAATTCACGCAGTTTGTGAGCAAACAACTTGAAAGCATTCTCTCATGCTGGGTGAGAATGTGTAGCCACCGACTTAGAGATGAGCCAGTTCCTGCGTGTTTTAGTCTGTGTACAACAAATATCAATATTTCACCGCAGAACTACAGACTCACCACAGTGATGTGAATACTTTAGTCCAGGCATTTCTAGGGCTGTCACAATTAGGAATTTCTGGAGAGGATTAAGTGTCAGAAAAATAATCGCGATTGACGTATATATTGTCCATTTTTTTCTTTCTTATATTCAACTATCATAGCATAATGAACTTGAATAATACACATTCTGTACTGCACTGTACACCTTAATGAATAAGAACAATTTAATGACTTTTTGAACATTTGGAACCAGAACCTCCTCTACCTCCATGTTGTTATTATCTTAGCCATAGCTCGCTGCCGATCCGATCAAGATGAGAGGTAAACAACATGTGGTGACGGTGCGTGCTGTTGCTGCTGGCGCAATACGATGACATCAGACTCGGATTCATAATTATTTTACGCAACTGTGTGTGACGGTTTTGTGACGGTAATTGCGAAAATGAAAAATAATTGCAAAGATGGAAAATACTCGTGATTGGCAAATATTGCAATATTCAAGACTGCCCTAGACATCTCGTTTTTCTGCAATCAGAAACACTTTAAACAGTTTAAAAGAGAAACCAACCTGAACCAAAAGAAAGCAAAACAAGAGCAGAAGTGTCTCCTGCATTTGTGCGCATTGACCTTTATTTTGACAGCACATACAAGACAAGTGACAAGTGGGGCACAAGAGGTGAAAGCAGAAAAGAAAAATGTCTGCTCAGGTGACAGATGCGCATAAACAGCTATTTTGTCCTGACATGACAGAAGCACACACAAGTTATTTGTAATATTAGGATTACAAATGTCACCTGTCAAAGCTGACAGAGAATGAAATCCTGTAGCTGACCCTATGGCCTTCGACCTGAGGAGGTCTTGGTCTCACAGGTTCCGATTTTTAGAAATCATGAATTTTTAAAGCCGCTAACCTGACTGGCTGAATTACAAAAATATAAAAAATTACACTAAGTGTATCAGTCTGCCACATGAAACCGAATGCACTTAGCAAACTGTTTGTTGGACATTACTCAAAACTGGTCTTCAAGTGAAAACACACCACAGTCTTCTCAATAAAAAAGAAGAAAAATTACCATTGATGACAAAATTATAAAAAATATCTCAAATGTGCAGGAAAATCAGTATTAGTTAAGTCGAAACGCCAAACCATGGTCTTTGTTCATAATCTGCTTAGAGACGTTCAACTGCTGGATATCAAAGCTGCTTTAACCAAGAACAGACTGAGGAAAAATGGGACTTTCAGCATGATGGCACCCATTGGCAGACTTCTCGTTGATGCTTGCACAGCATGAAATGGATAATGGGCCACGATTCCAACACAAAAATTCACCCCATGGTGAAATTGCTGGTTATCAAAGTGCTACTGATGTCTGAATGCTTTATATTTGCAGACACATCAACAGTTTAATGTCAGAATGCAGCCATCATAATGTCTGTTTACATCATAATTAATAAAGCTTGCTGTCCAAGCTAGTTAGCACAAGCACTCAAAGAGTACTGGATCCTTAGTGCGGTACACAAAAACACCACTTTATGATTGTTCTCTGGAGCGGAAATAAGATAATGTTGCTACAAAAGAAGCCACAAACTTACATATTACATCTGCAACATTTTTACTCAGCACAACAGGTACACATGATGCTCTGTTGCTAGGCGACACAGTCTCACCTGTCTCTGCAAGTGTGAGCCTCATCCTCAACATTCTGCTAAATTCACGTGCTCACCTCCTGCCTGTCTTCCACACTTGGTGTCTTTGTGCACCAGTGTGCCCTCAGTTTTTAATCATTTCTGCATTAATTGCATATTTATTACTTTGGTTTATTGATGCTTCGCCTGGCAAGAGGCATTTAAAATTAGTGACCTGGGGTTCCTCATCACAACAAATGTCAGCTTTGTCATGCGCTTTTCATCTCTCATCCAGAGCCACAAGGAAGCCGTTTGCTTCCAGCTAATGCAATTAAATAAAGTGATGCGAGAAATCTGCTGTTCTCAGAAACAATATTTTATCTGATGGTATTTTATCTGATTCTTACTTGTGCGAGAGCGTAGAGCCTATTCATGAGACCAGACAATGTTGAATTCATCTCAAGACCTCATTGATATTTACATGTAAAACACATTTTTCTTACTTCGTACATGTAGCTTTGTATTGCTAATTACAGTTTACAAATCAGGAGATAAGATGTTGTTCCATTGCAGACTGTAATAGAGTCCACTCAGAACTAAGGTGCAGGAAGTGAAGAGTATGTCTATGTTTGGTGGAGAGACCCGTGTAAATGTTGTGTGCCAATGATGTGCTAATGGCGACATTGATAGAATGATCCCAGGACGTTGTTATTGATCCCTTAAGCTCTATAAACCTGCTGATGATGAATGACTAGTGGTGCCTGGATGGCCCATCTTATCTGAGGAGGAAGACTTATCTGCATGTAATTAGCATGTTGATGTCATAGCGTTGTGCTTGATGCTGCGGCTGCTCATGCAGCGACAGCGTGAGAGGGAAGGAGCAGACTTGGCTCTACATTATTCAACAGAATGATGGTGGGTGCTGGCAGGGGAGCCGTTATGATCCCAGCACTGTCTGGCTGATGGGGAGGCAGCAGCAGTGCACTGCTTACCATCTCAGCTCTGGTGAGACGTGAAGTGTTAGCGTGGAGATGATGTGAAACAGCAGCCACACCTCATAGTACCTGGTGTAATTTTTTCAGGATCAACGTCTAAACATGGCATGACATTTACATTAAACAGCATATATGTACGACACTGCTGCTAAAATTGAACATCATTAATCTGGGATTTTGACTTGTAAAATCATACAGCTCAGATTTGATTACTGATGGGTTGAAACTCTATAAGTGCATGAAATGACTCACTGAGAGGATATTGCAGGATTAATCTTCTCCACTGACATTAATGCACATGAACATCACAGCAAGAGCAGTGAAAAATCAGAATATGTCTTACTTATGAAGCCGCCATTTCACACACAATAAAAAAACCCACATTCATGCCTACGAGATCAAGGATGTGATTGGCCTGATAACTGCTCTTTGTAATGTATATATTAACATTACCCAGAAAATAGTACGACATGCATTATGAGTTTGGCCAACCAGCAGAGATGCTATCCAGAAAAAGGAACTGGTGTCTCAGAAGCTTCCCAGTATGAGTAACAGGTGATGTACAGTCAGTCCGTCCAGCCTGAAACATCTGTGAAACACATCCTTTCCCAACATGAAGCATCTAGGATTACAAGCATATTTACAATCACAGAATCCTTATTTTCTGAGTGGTTGACCTTGTTGAATGCTGCTTTTAAACGATGTCACAGTCTGTCATCTTAATTCCACACACAGCGGTGCTTTTAGTGAGCGCGCCACCAGAACGTCAGTCCCAGGAGAATAACTATATCTCACGAGCTCTCCTGGTGGCTCAGTTCTTTAGCTGTATTCATGCTACTGCTCACTACAGCAGCAGCTTTTGTTGCTCACCAACACGAGCAAGGCTTGTGTTTGTGTCTGTAAACCAGATGAAGTGAAGGGACGTTCCCCCTCGAGAACTAACCTCGTTTTTTTCACCATTCACTTTTCTGCATGTCCAGACAAGCATCAGTATAAGGATGAATCCAGATTCTGTCCATTATCTGCATCTGTATGAATGCATGCATGAGCCTTAAAGAGCTGCAGGCAGGAAAAAAATGTACACACAAAGCTTCTTTGTAAACTAGACACACACACTCTCTCTCTCACTCACACACACACACACACACACACACACACACACACACACACACACACACACACACACACACACACACACACACACACACACACACACACACACACACACACCATTCTGTGCTTCAACAGGCCTCATTTGCATGCAAATCAATCTAAGATGAGCTCCAACACAGGGTGAGCTCTTCTCTCATGTGCTCATCTGGGTCTGAATGGTCTCACACAGGTACTGTAGCTTCACACTTCAAAAAAAAAAAAAAAAAAGACACAAAATACTTTCATGCAGATGTGTTTTTACATTTGCATTTCCAAACATAAAAAACTGTTGCTATTTCATTTGAGACTTTCCTATCACAACATTCCAATTTGGAAAATTAGCCAAAGCCCAGACATTGTTTACATGCAATGATTCATTACAGATGAATTATTACACATTCTGAAATGACTGGCCTCCTCCAGTGTACACTGTGTGGGGAAAAAAAAGACTGAATTATCACCGAAGAACGACTGCATAAATACAGAAACTAAATATTTGTCTTAGCGTGCTGAATAATACATACTCCTGCTCCATTTAGAATAAATCAAACCTCAATGAAAAAAAGCATTATTTTTTGTTGAATATCCTTTGGCAGCACTAATGCACATTAATAAATAACGCTTAGAGCCTACAATGCTTCCAGGATCAGAGGGTACAATGTTTGTGCCCTATGATCTGCATCTGATGGGTGCCTGTTCTCTTGAAGCAAGGACAAGGATTTCCAATCTTTGCCCCCATGTAAATATTGGTGTCATTTATTGGGGGAAAAAAAAAAAATGCCACAGGGGTAGATTTCAGGAATATATATCGCCTTATGTATGTCAATCATACAAATACTGACCTTTTTAAAAATAAATTGCTATCAGAGGAACATGGACGGGGAATAGAATGTGTTGCGAACACTGTGAAGAGGAGATGACAACAGTGAAGTCACTGATCAGTTACTGGGTATGAAAACAAGTACTACGAAATACATTTTTTTGTTATGATTGCATGTATTATGGTATATTTGATATACACCTATCACTGTTACTGATATTATTGTATGACTGTAGATACTTATGATGCCACTCTGGACCAACACTGCTGATGGTTTATCTTACTTTGATGCACAAGGTGCCGTGTCTGATTCTCCACTGACAAGGAGTCTGAATAACACACCAGCTTCCTTCCTTAGTGTCACTGCACACCATGCATGCTCATGTTCTCTAATTACATCCAGATCCAATCAACACGTCTGATGCACTAGGCATGAAAACAGGCTCTGGTGAGCGTGGCCAAGGCTCCCTCAATTATATTTTTCTGGGCATCTGTGCGGGGACTTGTGCAGTTGAGTGTTGATTATACTGTATATCTGTATACATTTGTGGTGCCTGGAGCTTCTTGCTTGTCCAAAAGAAATTTCTCACAATTTTTTCTCCTCTTTTATTGCATATATTCTCAAAATAGAAGCCAGGTAAAAATAAAAGAAATTACATTGTTAATTTTATTTGTCTAATTGTCCTTTCTGGATAAACAAAGGTTATAAATGGACATCTGCATGTTATTATAATATAGTACACAAATTCTTGTGTGCTCCTCCTCCTCCTTAATCCTCTTTTTTCAGCTCAATGCAGAGCAAAAAAATCTCCCCTTGATTTTCCATTTTGATGAAATGGCAAAACCACACCAGAGATACTGATCTGAGGTCCCTGCGTCCGGCAGAAATATCCTGCAGCCTACATCCACTGACCAGCAGATATTCCTTCTTAAATGAGCCAGTCTAGGATTCAACCAGGTTCACTGACAGCCCGTCTCATCATTTATTGGACTAAAATTGTGTATGTGGAGGAGACAATACAACTCTGGTTAAATAGTTTCAGGTAATATAAAATTTCCTTTTCCCTCCTGTGTTTACATTGAGGGAGACATTTCAAACTTTTAAAAACTTTGCTCATGGATTCATCCAGCTATTCCAAAAAAGGCAAATAATTTCAACGTGACCCTCCAATAAAAATAACAATGAGATTAAAAATGCTAACAGTAACACAAAGTTTAATAATACAATAGAAGTAGTGTCAGTACCTCATCTTCCCACAGTTCATCTAGTAAATAAGTTAAGAGGTGTTACTAAAAATAACCTTATAAAAATACACAGCTGTAAATACTCAGAAACAACAAATATACTGAACAAAAACATAAATGCAACACTTTTGTTTTTGCTCCCATTTTTCATGAACTGAACTCAAAGATTAAAAACATTTCCTATACACACAAAAGACCTATTTCTCTCAAATATTGTTCACAAATCTGTATAAATCTGTGTTACTGAGCACTTCTCCTTTGCCGGGATAATCCATCCCATCTCACAGGGGCGGCATATCAACATGCTGATTAGACGACATGAATATTGCAGGTGTGCCTGCCTCTCTCTGGTTTTAGCTCCTCTTCACTGGCTTCCAGTTAAATTTAGAATAGACTTTAAGGTTCTCCTACTTGCATAAAAAGCTCTCAACGGACTATCTCCATCAGACCTGCAGAATCTCATAGTTCCGTATATTCCTAACAGAACACTCAGATCACAGAGTGATCGCAGTTCCTAGAATTCATCAAAGCAGACTGGGAGGACGAGCCTTTAGCTATCAGGCAGCTTTACTATGGAACCAGTGACAAACCTGGGTCCAAGAGGCAGACACCACGTCTGCCTTTTAAGATCAAACTTAAAACCTTTTTCTTTTAGTAAAGCGTACAGTTAGCCTCAAAGCGTGTAGAACTGATAGGTCTAGTTACAGTCAGTTCTCACAGCTACAGAATAGGGCCATGGTTAAGAAATGTATAGGGCCATGGTTAAGAAATGTATTTTAACTTGCTTCTTTCTGCAGGTCTCCCATCTCCAGACCTTCATGATGCACAGATCGCGGCCTCACCTGCCTTTTTTAATAACCTGCCTATGCTGTATTATGTTTGCCATGTTGTATTTGTTTCTCTCTCTCTTGCTCTCTTTCATTCTCTATCCTGTCTCCCTCTTCTTCTCCTTTACCCAGCCAGCTTTCAAGCAGGATGGTTCCTCTTTGTAAGCGTGGTCCTGCTCAAGGCTCCTTCCTGTTAAAAGGCATTTTTTCCCTGCCACTGTGCTTACCTGGGGGTTCAGGCCATGGGTTTCTGCCTCTGTAAAGCACCAAGAGACAATTTTTATAGCAAAAGGCGCTATATAAATAAAACTGAATTGAACATGAAAACTCTGCCACAGTTGCATTGATTTTGTGCTGATTGCTTTGCAGTTTGAAGAGCTTTCAGGCAAGCTATTATTCATAACACCTGGGTAAGAAAGCGCTTTTCGGGAAATAAACTGGATGAATGGAGCAGACAGTTTGGAGGAAGTTTAGAGAAAAAAAGCAAGATGTACTTTCAAATCATCAATTTCAAAGCCCCAGTATATCTCTGACGCACCTTGGCTAATAGAAAAAACAAAGATTGGTTGAAGCTCAATCAGTTTTACTGCTATAGAATTACTTAATGACTTAAAACAAACTATGTTCTTATGATTTTCTTATGTCAAAACTGACTCTGAAAGACTGGCTTGGAAGGAAGAACTCTCTTTTATAAAGCAGGTTAGATGTACCTCGTATACAAAGGCATTTCCTATTGGCTGCAGGAGGCTGTAGATTCTGTTGGGGGTGAAAAAAACATCAGAAACTTTTATCGGATCTTGTCAAACCAAGAAAATCTACTTCTGTTCATCAGTATGTTCAGTGGGCTGATTTCTGTCTCTGTCATTTTTTTCTTTTCTGTCTCCTCCCTACCATTTGTCTGTGATTAGGCCTGTACGACTTGATCTGCGCCTGGAAAACAGACGAGAGTAGGCGGCAGCAGCAGGGGGCGGTTACAGAATGCTGCAGTCGAGGCCAGTGATTTCTGATGCCACAGGAACATTCTTATCCTCCTCATGATGGGTCTGCTTTACAGGAATCTCACTTCCGTGCTAGAATATTGTCTAAAAAAGTTCAGTGGATAGCAGTGAGCTGCCATGATCCATGCTTGCGTCATTTTCTGGCCCATTTAGGAGGTGAATTATGCACTGTCAATGTTCCCACCAATGCCATCGCTGACAGGGAACAACTTTTATTATTGACATCAGCACAACAGTCGCTTTTTTTCCACCTATCTGGATTGAGTTGCTTGTTTTTTTCCATGTCTGTGTGGGTCTGTTTTTATGTCCTCCAGTTCCCTCCTCCACAATCACAGTGTCAATCAAACCAGAAATGGACTTCAGCAAGAGCCAGGGATGAATGAAGGATGAAATAAAAAAAATAAATATGGGCGTCATTTAAAAAACGTACAATTTTTGCAGGCTATTCTGAGATTAGCAAACAGAAAACAGATTTAGCAACACTTTCTTCTGCTTCCTAAGAAACAAACCAGCAGCACTTATGGATCCCATACTCTCCCAGGCTCTCTACTAATTTTGTTCACGCTGTCATTAAATATGCGTCTTAATAGAACAGAGTTCTGTTTGTCATTTATTCAACATTTAAAAGCTTTTCAACCAATTTCCTCACACAGATGGCGCGGTAACGCAGCCTGGATATCAACACAATTGTTTCACCGACTCTGCAGCCATTTGTAACCCATATTGGCAATTTTCTCAGCAAACGGGGAATATCCAACCAAAGCTTAGCGCATCCTCTTAAAATTCAATAGCCGTAATAAAAGGGAATATTCTTGGGAGTCAGATAAACACTTCTCCATAGAGCTGATGAGCACATTCACTTGCTTTTTGTGCTCGGTGACTCAAATTACCACTTACAGAGTTAGAAAAATCTATCATTAGCACATTACTGTGAGGGGAAATCAAATATTTATGTCAGCTGGAAAGGGCTGTATAGGTCAATGTGGTGCACATTTGCATCACAGCAATTAAAACTGAAGCAGCAATTATTTATCTCATATCATTTGTTTTCTGCCATCTGCCCGCCATTGTCAGGAATGCTGCCTGGAAGCATTTCCCCCGGCTTTTACATCACTTATGTCCCAATAACTGTAAACGGGCTTTGTGAAATGAACCATTGATCAGCGAGCATAAAGATCAGTGTGCTAATTTGAATATGAATGAAGTGTCAGATCAATAAGTGACCCTGAAGCTCGTCTCGAAACACAAATGTCTGCTTCAGTGGTGCCCAGGTGCACACATTTCCTTGAATTTGTCAACCCGTTATTGGTCGGTATAAATATCCTTTCACTTCCATTACACTTCGTTTTTGTAGCGTGGTTTCCTCCATCTGCTCAGTTTGTCACCTCCTCCCCCAAGTAACTGCACTTCTTGACAACTAAAGTTTTACAGATTGGCAAAATGCTGTTTTCTTATGTGCACACGCGATCTTGACAATATTTGCAGTAACAAGGCTGTGATGAGTTAAGATATAGACATAATGGCTCGAAATTCTGGACTTTGGACCACTCAATTAAAAATTTGACAATAATAATAATAATAATAATAATAATAATAATAATAATAATAACAACACATGGATGCTTGACGGCTTCAGTTGGTGCTTTAAAGTTGGCCCAGAACCACTGGAAAGAAGGAGATATATTGGAGTTTTTTTGTACAGTTTATATAATCACGTTTTATGAGCTACAGTTAAATCAGTGAGTTCTCAATAAACAGGTGAGTCACCAGGATTACATCAGCTTCGAACCTTCCTGACACAATCTAAATATAAAGATGAGAATGTCTTTCCTTTGACCTTGATAAATAATGTTAGGAAGAAGGTAGAGCTGAAAATCTCTGCCTGGCATGTTGGTTCTAAGATGGTTTAATGTGTTTCTGAACAGTGAGGCACCATTAAGGTTCAGAAATGCTGTCACCTAAATAAAATCCAGATTGATGACCTATTTTTTTTTTTTTTTTGTAAAAACACAATTGAAATGTCAGCCTGAAATGAACGGATGTATTAAAACTCAAATTGATTGATGGATACATTTGTTCTCTCTTCATTAAACCAATTAAACTTGTCCAGGCCGACTTTGAACAAACTCAATGCTGAGCTCTCAGCCTCATAACAGATGGAGAAGCACAACCACAGAGGCGCCTGCAGTGGGCGGCGAGGTACGGGGACACTTTCAGCGGTGTGACAGACTGACCGCCGTTCGCTGTAGCAGTTTCCACCAGCTGGTGGTCCGACTCAACCAGCCATGAACCAGCTGCTGTCAAACTCCAAAGTCAAAGCGCTGACTGCCTTTTGGTGCTGGGATCATCCGTATTAATAAAGTAGCGGATGAAAAAAGCAGTGACTTCACCGCCGAAGGCAAATAGCGGCTGATAGATCCATGCATCCATTATCTTCCTCTCATATGCAACTGGCCATGGTGGCACACTATCTGCGTTATTCCAGGCATTCCCTTCTTTCCAACCATCTTTTCACAACTATTAATCCTCAAACATGGCTAAAACAAACAACCTTGGCTGCTCTTCTTGACCGGATCTAGCAGCAGTTTGGGCTAAACCGCGCTCACCTTCAGCCTCTGTCATGGCTGATGTAGACAGCTGTAAATACCAAAGCACTTCCTTCATCTCTGTGTGGGAGGAATGCTCTCGGCATGGAGCCCCTGCTGTGCAGGAGCACAGACTGTCTGCACATGAATTTGTAATGAAATTTACTTATGATAACCTCCAGCAAGAAAAAAATGTGACAAAAACTGCGATCAGCCACTGACAGGCAAAACATCACATATTCCATCTGAGCTTTCTCCAGATTTTTCTGGCACCAGTAAAGATTCAATGGCAATTTTCTGCTAGTGAAGGAAAAACAAGAGCTTGGCTGTTTTCCGCCTCATCTTAGATCACTGTCCCTGTGCAAATTGCATAAAATACCAGTGGCAAATTCAGCCACGTCCTTTTCAGAGAAATGTCGGGTTTCATTTGTTAACAAAAAAATATTCTCATACCTACATTTCAGCACCTGAAAGGAAAGGTATTAACATGCCAATCCCTGTTCCTTTCAGAGGAAATTACATTTTATGCAATGTTTACCACTTAAAGAAAGAAATGCATGGCTCAAGTGTCTTCTGTCACAGAGGCAAAATGGATTTGCTGAGGCTTATTTGTCAAAATCAGCGTTAAAGGGCTGTCATGTCGATTGGTGGGGACGAAGAGAATCACAAAGGTGTTTGTGCTGCAAAATCTCTCTGAACTGCAACAACCGGAGATGCAATTTTCTCTGCTTATTTACATCAGGGCTTCTGTTATTGAGATCTATACAGCAAGAGATGGCTCAGCACTCATCGCAAAGAAGTTTATAACATTGAAATGAATTGTTTTCACCTGGTGACCAATGGGACAGCATCCTTCATGATTAAGAATGATCAGCGATAGGTGGATGGATGCCGTCCTGCTCCACTCACTGTGAGCAGTGACAGAGAACCTCCTCACACAAAGCCTAGCAGATCTACCCATAGCGGATTTACCTTTAGTCTGTTTGACTTTATCCTTTCATGAGCCTGTTTCATGCTCCGTGTGAGGCTCCTGCTCGCCGGTACACTGAGGGAATGCAAAAGAAATGGACTGTCTCCTTTAAAGACGTCCCAGTGGTGTCTTTACATGTTTAAAAACTGCAAAACGATAAATGGATTCCATTTAATTTCACATTTTCAATGCAGTTCACGCAGCTCTTTGTACTGTGTGGGTGGTTTACCGCTGTAAACGGTACAGACGGTAACATCACACAAAAGGAACAATATAACGGGTTTACGTACACTGACTCTATATGAAGACACAGACAACAAAGGAGAATAAATATGGAAAGATTGTAGGTGAGCAACTAAATAAGCTTCCACAGCTGTTGAAATGGAGATGTTGGCAAGATGATGATGATGCTGATGCTAGCACAGAAGCCAATATTCTGTTAGAGGAATTTTAGCCATATTGCTATAAGAAAGTACTCAAGTCATGTGTCTCATGAAATATCCAAAAGAGAAATATGTTATTCTGATAAAATGAATGAACTTTGGTAGAATATGGATTATTTTTACTTTCATAAATTAATACTGTATCAGGATGTCAGATCCTGATGTAACACTTTTCTACTGTACAAGTACTGTACTGTAGAACTTCACAAATTGCATATTGTTGCAGTGTTTGTAGTGAAAATCCACTGAAGAAAGAGAGAAAAACTAACTTAAACCGCGACGATGCCGGGAACTTGGTAATTAATTTCAGAGGCTTCAACGGTTAACGCGGTGCATTAGAATCCCCCAAAAAGCTTCTCAAGATAAGTTTGAAAGTGCGAACAAAGAAAGAGGAAAATTCGTGGCCCTTTTATGCTTTTATTAATTTGAAGTGAAACAATGTGAAAGAGTGACGTCATCTTGCGTCTCTTGGCTTACGAATGACTGCGGCTACCTGTCAGTTTTCATTTACTTCAAAAAGCTTTGTGCTGCCATGACGCATTACTCTGTATAGAAACACAAAAACATGCTCTTCTGAGCTGTTGGCACTTTAGAATTACTCCACTCTTTGCAGTTATTGTTTACCGGTCACTTGGACCGGCTGGATTTGCTAACTTTGCATTTCGGCTTTAGAGATTACAACAGCACTAACTGCTGGAGATGGATCGACTGGAAATGATCATGAACACTAATTGAGGTTTGCAGATGGGAATGAGTCGACCACTGATGTCCATCTACACACAAAAGACAACACTTTTCACTTTTACACATTCCAGCTGGATTTTTGAAACACAGCCTTAAAGGAAAACACATGTGTGGTTAAATGAAATAAAACCCCTCCATTTATGCACAGCTCTGTTTGTTGATGGATTTTCTGACGCTGGTGCTCCGTCAAAGGTATTGCAGTCCAGTAAGCGCTGCTGCTCAACTCCCTTAAAGCCAGAGGCTGCCTTGCCAAGGCCAAGCATTAGCGACGACCCCTGCCGCGCCTGGCGATAGTGGTAATGTGGATTGACTGCTGCAGGGCTTTGAGGTGGGGGTGGTGGGGGGGGTCAGACCCGGACTAGTGCAGCAATGGGACTCTGGTGTACGGAAGATGTGAAGCCCCTCAGACACACAGCACATGAAATGTTTATACCTCTGACAGCCTGGAGTGATGGATAGGTAGATATAGAGTGAGTAGGCAGCATGGGGATATGGGTGGGTGAGGAAGGAGGGGAGAGAGAGAGAGAGAGAGAGAGAGAGAGAGAGAGAGAGAGAGAGAGAGAGAGAGAGAGAGAGAGAGAGAGAGAGAGAGAGAGAGAGAGAGAGAGAGAGAGGTGTCTACTTCACAAATGTAAACAACTTGTGGGCAGTTTAACAGGGCAGAATCACTAGCAAACATAAAACTGAGCTGAGAAACGGGAAGCAGGTCCCTGGAATCCCAGGAGAAAGAGAGATCAAGTTTGGGGGTATCTTATATTCTTGTCCCCCCCCTCCTTGCACTCTTTATGAATCTTCCATCTTAATCTGGGTGAGACTGGTCCAGGCCGTTCCTTGGACTTTGTTCAATACTTTGGGCTTCTAATGTTTGCTCATTTTAGACTGGTGGCTTCATTCTGACTCCTGCCGTTGCCCTCGCTTTATATTCGCATCCAGATCAGCACTAAAGGACCATCTGTAATGCCTGGTTCCTCCATCAAATGTTACAAGCGCTCGTATCTCAAACATAAATCAATCCACAAATAATATAACAAAATAGAGACAAACATGCAGCACACAACTGATATGTGTGACTTGGACCATCGAGAAAATGTATAAAATAAAAAAATTCTAACCTCAACATTGTTTTTGGGATCAGATTACATCTTAACTAGAATCTAGTTTAGAGGAAGAACTCTGACATTTGAAAAATAACCTATGCATCTGTTAAAAATTCCACCTGGAGTTGGTTAATGCATGTATTCATGCATAAAATTGTGTTTACGTGCACCACCCTCAGGAACAGCAAAGCGACAGATGTATGGATATCGTCAGCAGCAATAGTGCCAGCAGGACCTGACACATTTTGTTGGACGGGGAACACAAAGATGTGACCACCAGGAGACCACAGGCCACTGAAATAAACGATAAAATGCGTCTCACCTTTAATGGTGTCAAGTGGATTGCCAGTTCTGAATTAAAAAGGCAACATTCACAAGTGCTTTGTTTTAAGATCACAGCTGCTGAAATCCACTTTTATGCCTTTAGCCTTTGGGACCACAAAGCCTTGTACTCCAGAAGCATGAAAAAAGTAATTACAACATAAACATGATCAGACAGAAGTCGTCGGAACAAAGGGCTTTAAAACTGAATGGAGCCGAGTGTATAAGAAAGCACTTTTCTCTTGATGAAAGTGCTACCATACATGCTCGTGCAAACAGGATGCAAGTTGAGGAAATCAAGAGCCAAAGCCTCAAAGCCTTTAAACGTCCTCATAATGTAAGGGAGCCTAGTGTAACTAGAGGACTACTCTGTGACAATATTGGCATGATATTAGTAGCTGGTGGCTGAAGCTGATGTCTAATACACGCTGTCGTTTCTTGTTCTATTTCCTATGAAATATTCTTACAATAAAGTGCACCAATTCCACTCGGTCATAAAAATAAAGGTCTATGCCACATGTCATTGGAGCCAAATAGCAAATGGACTTCTGTTATCAGGGGGTTCTTAGTCCCTCAGGCCTTTACATTTTAATCACTTTACAGGGAAAGTACAATATATCTTGGTTAGAGTACAGGTATCCCATGCCCTCAAATATTTCCTCCCACAGTTGCTTTGTACCATTCCTGAATATATTTCTAGTCAGTGTGTTCTCAAGCACCTACTCCTTTTCGATAATATGGTTCCAATTGTCTATTGGCTATCAAACATCACGTCTTATTGATTCTCAAAAGTATTCCAGATATAACCACACCAGTGTTGGGTGGCCTTTCACGGCTCTCTTCAACATGCACTGAAGATAAAACAAGGGGCAAACACACCCACACAGTCTTAGACCACTGCAAGATGGTTTGATGAACTACTGTGTAAACTAAGATGGATGACAGTGACTGTCCATAGAGATTTGACTGTCTACATGCTCTTCCTCCTATAAATAAACAACACACGGGAGGGATGATTTATTGTCCACTAAAGCTGAGTGTACCTCAAGATGTGGAGCATTTGGCAGATCAGGTAATGATATGTTGTTGAAAGACAACGATACCGTCAACTCTCAGCAGCTGCTACCAAGCGAATGAGAAGGTTTCTCCTGCTGGGATGACGTCTCCTTTTTCAATAATGCTACGGTTGCTGTGTGTGATGGCAGCTGGAGAGCTGTTGTAAAAGACTGTCAACCAAGCTGTTTGCCCTATATTCTGCACAAAACAATTATTAACTTTTTAGAGACAGCATTTAGTCTTTGGTGAGTTTATTTATCTAGAAGTCACAGAATCTTAGTGCTTTATTCTATAATCTCCACCAGGGAAAAAATAATAATAATAATAATAATAATAGCTACATTTACATTTAAGGTACACTCTGTAATGTCAAGTTTAAGTTAAAGTATTGAGTTCATTGAGTACAATAACTATCAGTCAGCTAAGTAAGTAAAGCATTTTTCAAACATAAAAAAAATCACAATTTCCTTTGAAATGCTCTTTCAGAAAATCAACTCATGAAAAACATTGTGCACCACAATATTTGATGCTGATCTTTATTCCAACAGCCAGCGTGCCAGAATCGTACCTTTTTCCTATTAAAACAAGTTCTGAATTTCTATCCTTTTTAGTTCACGACTGTTATTTACTATTTACTATATTGACTGTTGACTTAATAAAGTTTCCAGTTGGTCCATCACACTAACGGCCACAAAACTGTTACTGTGCAGAAGCATGCAACCGTTCTGCTGCATGGACAGAAATCTCCAGATGCAAGCACTTCTACACATAGCTGCACTGGCCTGTGGACTTAATACTGTATGTACTGTTGATGTGTGTAATTATTATCACCCCATGAAAGAAATATACTGACCACCACTAAAGTTTGTTGTAAACAGCCAAGAAAACCAAGTAGCGCCTTTGAGAGGATTCATAGAAGTGGGTTTCGGTTAGAGTTAGGGTCAGGGGGTTAGTTGAGACGGCTAGGGTGAGAGGCTGGCTAATACAACATGCCTATAAAGGGCTCACAAGGATTTAAGTACAAGGGTGCACATGTGCGGGTTTTATACATATTCATTGTAGCTTGTGTTCTTTCTTGTTTGACAGGGCATGTGTATTATCTGCGCATCTTCACTGGATTGAGAGAGAGAGAGAGAGAGAGAGAGAGAGAGAGAGAGAGAGAGAGAGAGAGAGAGAGAGAGAGAGAGAGAGAGAAACACTCCAGATGCAAATGTGAGTGAAAACGGCACCAGTCTTACAAAAAATAACGACATTTCCAAGCCAGACAATTTGTCTTCTCCTTCCACAATGAATGGACAGAAGCGGACTCATCCATCCAGTTAAAATCCTGCCAGGGAGGAAACAGTGGCAGACAGAAAAGGAGGCGTTCTGGAAATTTTCTATTAAATTTTCCTTTTTTCCCCAGGTATTTGTTAACCTCAGAGACACATTAGACAATATTAGCTCCATTTATTCTGCAAAAAATAGCTTTTTTCTTGAATATCCATTTTATTTCTTTCTATGTTCTCTTACGCATTTTGAACTAGGAATAAAGTTGCCACAAAAATAAATTGTTGGATTTCTAAGTGATCCTAATGCAGATAAATGGGTGGGATCATGGAGCAGTGAAGCCTCTCACAGCTTTTCTACCTAGTGATTTACCTCCATTACAGTCAGCAAGTGCAAGTAAAGGCGGCCCCTCCCAACACTCCAACATTCACTGCTGTGCCTGTGGCTGATTTAGGTCTGTAAAATATAACAACTACCTGTTTGCGGCAGGTATAAATGTAACAAACGCAGTATACAAAACCTGGAAAAACACAATGATGTTAAAATAGCGATGTAACGCGACCACTTCACTTAAAGTAAAGTAGTCTGTGTTCACACTGACAAAGTGTGAAAATGACCCTAGCCTGTGATTTATCTTTGTTTGGGCTTCAAGACGGCTGTTTTTAATCACAAAGCCTGAATTACCAAGTGCTGCCTCGGGTTGCATTTATCAGACAAGAGAGAGAATTAGTGTGTCTGCATGTCTTTAAAAGAAAAATCCTGCATTTCTGGGTATTTAAAAACCGCTGCCTACGACTTCTGTTTACCTCCTTCATCTTGTTTTGTTACTGGCCTCTTCTTCAACGTTTGGGTCAAATCCCAGACGGTGAACAAAAGAACATGCACATTTTCTTACCCAGTTTTTAGTCCAGTGTGCACATACATGCGTAAACGGGCTGACAACTCCTTGTACTATCTGGGTATGTTAGTTTTATTTTTAGAAATTCAATTTGCTGTGACTAAAATGTTAAGCTGGACTGTATGTGCGAGTGAATGGGTGAGTCAGCCATTCACAGATAGAGAATGCTGCAGAATTTGACAGGATTTAAAAAGTGAACTTGAGTTGCTCTCTTGTGTGGGTGTAAATATGTGTCAAGAATAAAGATGCCATCTGTATGTGTGCTAAGACACATTTTTCCCCATGTATGTATTGTTATCATTTGCAACAGCAGTCCTTGTATGCTTACATAATCCTTAAAAAGGAAAAAGAGAGGCAGCAGGAAAGAAAGATGTATAGATACAGACAGTGAGTGATGTGAGCCACCTTGGACCTTTAAAACCCCCCATCCACCCCGCTGACCTCAACCCCTGACCTTAACTCCTTGCCACATCATCCAACATTTTCAACAACGCAGCTTTGAAAGAATCAATTAATACACTGCAGAAAGGTGCATCTCGTTGTCATGGTAATGATGGGCTTGGCAATCAGAACAAAACATCAGCATATCTGCAGCACTTCAAAGTAAGGGTTGGCAAGATTTCATATATTTTCAAGGCACATGTTCAACATCAATATGAGACAGACGTCAGGTGTTTAAGTTGCTGTGTGTTTGTCTCAGACAGAGGGGCTAATGCACTGGTGATATGTGTTGTCAGGATGTACATTTTCTAAAAGGTGTAGCAGCATTCAGCTGTCAATCATCACATATTACCGCTTGTAAAATATTGATGTACCAACCTTTATATGAAATAAATAAATGCGATTCAACCAGCAGCCAATAAACCTCTTTGGATGTGTGTGAGACTTGAGCGTGAACTGGTCACGGTCTTGAAATGACTTGCATGAACGGGCAAAGAACAGTGCGACTGTCTGATGGATTTCTTCCAAAGTGTCAAAGTTGGGGTTTTTTTTTGTTTGTTTTTTGTTTGTTTTTTAACATTCCTGCGGGAGTAGTGGATGAATAGGCAGGTTGGAAGAAGAATGAGTGGCTTCACCACGCTGCCACAATGACCCGGGCTGGTGGTCGATATATGAGTTTAGACAAATCAAACACTCCTGATGTCCAGCAGCCTGGGGCCATTTGGCACGTTTCAAAGTCCTCGGATATCAAACCCTTGCAGAGGCATGAGCAGCTCCTTTCAACTAATGCCCATCAGCAAAAAAAAAAAAAAAAAGAGCTGCAGAATAAATCTCTGTATTCGTAGATGCTTCAAGTGCTCTTTATTACAGTCATAGGTTAGTGGGTTCAGAACCTTCTAATATAGACATTTCCCAGGTCTACCCCCGGTTTTTACTTCGCTCCAGGGATCCAGTTCAAAACCCTGTCTGGTCCACCCACTGCCGGTTTCCGAAGCATCTGATATGGCTCTCCCTGCACACCATCAGATGCGTTAACCTCAAGCCTCACCGTATAACTGGAGTCCTTATTTTTCATGTCGGCTTGATTGCACAATTTTATGATTATGATAATGTTTTACAAATTGCCACCAGGCAGTTAATACAATGAACATGGATCTCCGGCCAGTTGGCAGTTGTCCTTGAGTCCTTTAATCACCACGTCATATCTCATTTATTTAATCCAAACACACACACAAACCCACACCCACACCCACACACACACACACACAGAAATGTGATTTGTGGATTGAGTTTTGTCCACAAGTTCTCCATCTGCTCGGTACATCCATGCAGGCTGTCTGCCTTCACCTTGGGTTGCCTGACTGCCACAACAGCAGCAGTAATTGTTGGGAGAGCCACGACCTTCACTAACTCAACCAAAGTACTCTGCTGTCTTCATGTTAAATCACTAATTGAGGACGGTTCACAAGGCAGTGGACATCTGGATCTATGACTATGACTATAGTGTTATGTTTTGTCTGTATGTAATTCTGTATCACGAATGGCCACCAGGTGGTGCTCTTTTAAAGGAAATGTGTCCATCCATTCATCATAGAATGTTTTCCTTTCATTAAGAAGATTGTGGGAGAAAAGGTATAATAAATTATATTTCAACTGTTTTAAAACAATAAGGGAATGTTGCCAAATACAGAAGTATTAAATTAAACAGGGTTGCTTTTGATAAGGATGTTAACCTGTTAAAAATGCAATGCTGGGGTTAAACGGGTTAAATTTTACAGGCTGATCTTTATATTTCTACTGCTGGAAGAAAAAAAGAAATTTATTAGAACTTACAATTAGCTTAGTCAGAGTAAATGGACAAAAGAAATTATCCTAAAAAACATATTTCCACTGCTAATCTGAAATGAAGCCTGTAATGATGTGAAGAAAAGAAAAGAGGCAGAATCATTAAATGAATTAGGAACAGATTCATTTGTCCAACGGCTTCACATGATGAAGTAGACGCTGTACGGCTGGTAAACTGTCCGTCTGCACAGCAGCTGCTGGTCATTAGGGACAGTTTGCACAGGTCAGCATGTGCTGGTGGTACTGGTACGTGCTAAGTGACATTTTCCCATCGCTGGAGCATCTCTTTCAGTTTGTACATATTTTGTGGAGCAAATGCTCAAATTTAGCTCCACTTCTTGATTTGCAGAATTAATGACCAAGCTGTTCGTGCTGGTTCTGCCGTTCAGTGTGTGCAGGATCGCAGGATTAGGAACATAAGTGGAATACTGGTGACCAAGAACATGGGAGTATGACTACTGCACACTAAAACACGCAACAACGCACGCACGCGAGTGAGCGCGCTAAAATGACAGCGTCTGACAGTTTGACCCTAACACCAGTGACATTAGGGTCAGTGGTGTTAGCTACAAGTATGTGCCTTTGTGTGTGTGTGTATATGCGTGTCAGGGCTAATGTGGCATGCAGTGACATCCTGATAAATCTCCAGGCAGCCAGCGGTCTGCCCTTTCACAGCTGCTGACTATGTTAATGGAGACTGCAGATACTCGGTGTGCCAGCTCTTTCTTCAGTCCCGTTTCCCTGTGCACAAAACTCATCGCTGATGGATCTGATATAACCTCAACAGCCTGCAGTCACACCTGAGGGCAGGTTAGGCTTCAGCCCACAGTCACATTATGGATGTAAATTGCAGTAAGGCTGGAGTTTGAAGAGCCAAAATCTGAGCAAGTTTATCTTTCAAATCACATCTGGAGGCTTCCAAAGGTGGTCAAAGATTGAATGCATATATCATTTTTTTCTCTTTACTTGTTGATCAAGAAATGTTTGCTCTGTCAATATTAAAAAAATAAAAAATAAAAATAAGTATTCAGAAAAATTTATCTAATATGTGTCCAATATGGAATTTTTAATCTTTTGGTTTGAAATTACTCCCTTTTACAAGTCTCTCCCTCCCTCCGTTAGTATGGTTCTGGAAGCAGAGGTTTTGGAGATCCATTACCCTTCATCATATGGGTTCTCAGGGATTACAGTGGATGAAATAAGTGAGCAGCAGAGAAAAGAAGAAAATGAGGATTTAGCCGTGCATCCTGCAGCTTTCCACCCGGCTGTCCTGCTCTCTACACGCTCATTTGGCCGACAGCAGAGCTCAGAAGGAAGGAGTGCTGTGGGCGGCCTTATGGTGAACGGAGCCATAATTGAAAACCTGATTAAAATGCTCAAAAAGCTTTCAGCATATTCCCAGTTAAGAATGCCGCCTCACTGTCCTGCACCTAATCCAATATGGAACTGTGGAAATGCAAAGAAGGTCTGGCAGCAACGACGATACTGTCAGCAGTGGTGTAAATACTGCAGAGGTGGTCAACTGGCTTAGGAAGCGGCGATGGAAATGATCCCTCCTGGAAGGGTTCTTCTCTGAGATAGCTGCGGGAGTTCAGCTTCTTCTCATTCAATCAAACAACCAAATTATGTAGAATTATAGAGTCAGAGTCAGAGAGGTAAGTGCTACTCTGGCAGCTATTCTCACATACCAGCCCACGGTTAGGTACACTTTCAAATTCGACACCCACTGGACCTGATGGTTTCCTTGAATATCATGGAAAAGAAAATTGAAATGACCATTTTAGATGCCATCACAGTGGCAGGCAAGCACGGATTCCTGCAGAGCTAAAAGGAAAGGTTGTGTGGGCCTGCCATTACTGTAAATGTAAACGACTCCTACAAATAGAAGAGCGGTCCTTTAACAGCTTCCACTCCGCAGTCAGTGTCTTTCAGCCATTTTTCCTTTCTGCCCCTGCTGACATGCACCTTTTGATCCCCAAGCTAAAATCTCTTCTCCGCTGCCCTTCAGCTAGCGGAGCATTAAGAAGCTCCCCCTCAGAGTGTCACGCTATCTTTAGAATTACAAAAAAAAAAAAAAACCTTTTTCTGGCATTTGTATTGATTGAGCAAAGTTCACGACACTAACCTTTGGACTGGATTAACGTTTGGAGCCCTTGCTCAAATATGGTGAATTTCCCTTACACAAGGTCACACTAAGAAACTGATCAGCTTCACTTTACTAACATCAGATTGTTTTACATCCTATTGATGTTAATTATGTTAAGTCTATGTTACAAAATAATATGTCTGAGCCACACTGGAAAAAACAACAACAAATTGGAACCAAGTAAAGAAATCAAGTTATCTTCACATGCTTCAAACAGCAGTAGCAGCAGTGCTTCAGAGTATCTGAGAAACACAAGTGAACAGTCGTTTGGAAGATTACCGTTTTATGATCCTTCATTCACCACCTGCTCAAAGTGAGTTGAGAGTAACAACAAACTCATACACGTGCAAGAGCTGTGGGCTCCATGCACGTGTGTACGCAGACCCATACGTGTCACCTGAAGTTGTGGACTGGACAGAAGTGAGGATGGTTTGAGCTCAGACTGGCTGCCCCACACTGCCATCTGTTGGTAGGTTAGTGAACAGGAAAATAAATAAAGATACCCCCTACAGTAGTGATGTAACACACCACCCATGCCCATCTTCCAGTGCGCACGTGAAGATGATCCCACTGGGGAAGCGGCACTGGCTCGACCTCCTGTGCTGATTTACATGTGACCCACATTGATGTAGCCGTTTCTGTGCCTCTTGTGCGAGTAATGGGAGCAGAACAGGGACAGAGCCTGTTGTGCATGCAAGCCATTCACTCCCGGGCCTCAAAACAAGCATGTGCATGCACACCGTCATGCAGGGAAACTGTGCAGCAAAACTTTAGATTTTCTTTCCGTTTTACTTTGCTCTCCACCTCCCACTGTCCCACAGCTTCTGGTCTGGCTAGGCCAGGTCGATAGCCACTAATGAAAGGTGCTTTTATGAAGGCGTCAGCTGCTTTACCTCACAGGAGTGTGCGGCTCTAATTTGAAGTAATGGGTAATGGCCAGGCCATTGATTATTTGAGCTGGTGATTGCATCAGCAATTGGCGAGGAGGCGTGGGAGCGAGAGAGGGGGGAAGATGGAAAGGGGGAGAGGAGGAGGAGAGCATGATTGAAGGAATGTGCGCACAATACAGTTGACAAAGTAAAGACTTTAGGCAACATCTTTCAAAGCAAGTGAAACTGAATCTTGATCCTAAGCACGAAAGCATTTGCCTGTCATTTCTAAACAGCCCTCAATCTTCTCCTTAATGTTGTTTTATAGCCTGAATAAATTCTGCCAGCCTGTATTTTCATTGCCACAATCCTGCAGACTGCTTTACGATCAACAAAATCAGTTTTGTTTAGTGCGCACTCTTGTCCAAGCTCGACGTTGTGCGTTGCGGCCGATCTCAGACACATAACCTGTAATATGGAACAAATCCCTCACTGATCAACACAGAATCAAAGGAAAATAAAGCAGATCAGTGGTGTCTGGGTGAAGCAGCGGCCGTTCCAAACGAACTCTCTCCAGCCTGGGAAATGATTTGCAGGCCCGGCCCACTTAATGAACCATTGGCTTAATGTGTGTCGCCACTAATGGACACCTGGAATTATGGTCCCACGCAAAGTAACTGTTAGTCAGAAGATAACCACTTAACCACAAAAGGTTCCCAAAGCTGTATTTGAGTTTCAGAGGCAGCATTTGTTGGAATTACCGCTGTGAGACTGTGGTTTGGATGAGTCCATAAAAAAGTTGCTTGGATGGAGCCACAGTTCCTGAGCAGCACTTAGATCCATCATTTGTCATTAATTATTGCATTTCTCATCAATGCAGCTCCAAAGGAACAAGGATGTAATGACACATCTGAGAGGGAGGACAGTTTTCATGCACTTTTTTCCAGAGTAATCTGGCTTTATATCTCTGCACAACAACCCTGCAGACCTGCAACTGTGGAGCAGAAAAGAACAAATGTTTAAAATATGAATTTAAAAGATTCCAAACTTTTGCGCATGTGATTTCCACTATTTGCTCTAACTCTGCCCTCTACCCCTGTTGATCTGAAAATCTACACAAGTGAAAGAAAGAAAGCAAGAAAAAATATCCCATGTGCAAGCTCGAGGAAACGTTGGAGCAAAAGAAATGGTTCCTGTCTCGGTCTATTTCTAGCACTACCTTTGTGTGAGCCTCCGAGGAGCCATAATAGCTAATATCAAATTGAATAAGGACAAGAAGTGGCATTTTCCATCACCTCGCCGTTGAGCTTTGGATAGGCCGAGAGGGAGACGGAGTAGGGGGCTGCATATAGGGGTCACACTTTCATTACAAGGCTAATGGCATGCAGAGTAAAGGAGCAGATATTAGCCATGGGGAAAGCCATTAACACCAGGCTGCAAAAGTCATGATGAGAAGCTGATTACAAAGTCAGTGAAAGTAAAGACGAGTGGAAGTGGACGTCAGAAGCTGTTTAAGACAGAAGGCGATTCAGCGCCGATCAGACCTCTGAGACCCAGACAGATTAAAAGTCTCCCTTTTCATTTCAGTATTTGCCACAATTCTAAAATCATTTAAATTTAAATATTTTACACACAGTTCACTGAAGACAGAAGAGAAACTAACATTAAGAAATCGCAGCGTTTGTTTTTGTCATGATTTCATCTCTCATCTTTTTCATCTTATAATTGACTATGGCTCATTCTCAGTGTCTTAAAAACTATAATGGTTTTAAAGTGATAGCAGAGTCATTAAAAACATGACCTAAAGTCCTTATACCCTAATATTCTAGAAGACTATGAGCAGTTTGAAGGGTCATGCACCTATAACTAATAGATGAGGCTAACATGTAAATAAATGATAAAGCCACAAAGCTAAGCATCTGATGGAGTGTGAGTGATGATTTCAGAAGTCCTCTGCTCTGGCCTGGTGTTTGGCAATAAATTTACCAGCCTGTTCTCTCCAAAGTTATCAAATAATAAAGCTCGGCGAGACCCTAAAACGTCAGAAGAGTGCAGGGGTACCTGCCACTGAGTCATTTATAGCTTCCTTTAAATCAGGGTTGCAATGCTCTTAGATTAAGGCTACAATTTGTGCAGCACATCAAGGCCAACTGTAGCTCCTCTGTTCGTATTTTTCTGATCTGTAATGCTGATGTGGTGAAAATCCTCCATTTTCCTTTCTGGCCTGCCTGCTGATGAAGCTAGGGGGCCCAGCAATGGGCTAGACAGTCTAGCCATCTGCCTGTCTGACGGTACAGATGGTCCACCTAAGGATCAGCTCCAGATGAACCACTGGATCTGCAACCAGCCCATTTATTCCCCGTTAAGCAGAAAATCATTTCGTTGACTTTTAGATGAAAATAAAATAAATTCAAATGCCAACTTCTTCAGCAAAAAGGAAATCTAAAGAGTCACCCCATCAAATCAAAAAGGAACACATTTTTAGGGGTGAAGCTAGAAAAACTATTATTCACAGCATATGGCGGCTCATGCAGCCCAAGAGTCAAAAATCAGTCCCTCTTTCTCTACACTACTCACTCAATCTATTTTAGTTCGGCTAAGGTGCTATTTGTGTAGATAGTTAGGCTTTTTGCCTAACTTTGTGCCATGGCAACATGCTGACTCCTCCTCCTAGAGATAGTGGGAAGTTTAAACTTTGTCATTTTGATTTAATGTCATAGACTCAGGTTGTTTAATTTATTGTGTTGTTGCTTTGTCTCCATCATACTCAATAAAATGGCACCATGATTAAGGTGCCACCATGCACTTGATAACTCTGGAAACATTTGGTGAGCCAAAGTATGGTGAGTTCTGCTGCCTCAGAATGAGCAATCAGTTTGAAGAATTCCACAAAAACTAAATGGTGCATAAAACATGAAGTTCTGAAGCTCAACGTGCCTTTAAAAAAACAATGAAGCAATTGCTTGCCAGCATCTCTCACAACTTAATGCATCATTCAACAGCACTAACTTCAGTGCCCAGACATCGAGTGCACCATGTGAAGGCTAACAATTAGCCACTAACCCAACATGTGGACCAAAGCTGGCCAGGCTCTGTCTGGTCCCAGTTTGTGAAACTCACTGTGAAATACGAATCATGTCACAGGGACGATTTTTTTTTTTTTTTTTTTTGCTTCAATCCAACAACCTAATTTAAAACCAAACAACCCTACAGAAAATGTATTCACATTTACACAGAAGATTAAATGACACTGTTATTAGCTGCTACACATTAAGCATTTTACTAACTGAACTAGGTCATCATTAATTCCCAACACATGCTATACTTTTATTTCTCATCTTGATATTCTTTAATAGACAACTTTCCCATTACACTGATGGTTATATAGTATTTTCATTAGCGTACTGAGGGCCATCCTTCGATTGTATAGGTTCTTCTGTTACTTGAAGGCAAACAATCAATTAGTTCACTACAAAGCTTCAAGGTTAATTATTTCTGCGTGAGCATGTAAGCTGCTAAATGACTCATCTGAAATGCTGTAACTTTTGAAGAGCAAACAACAGTTACACAACCAGCCTCACACACAAGGCCTTTTGTCATGCGTGATGCAACTGACTATGCATTAGGAAGAAACATGGTTCGGATTCGTGCATAACTTCCTACAGGAGGAAGAGGATGACTCAACGTAGTGCTTTAATCTGCTTTTAATAGTTATGAACTTCTCACTGCATTTTCAGTTCTCGGATCAGCTTAGTGAAGGTTAATGTGGGCCTTGGGTTTCTCGCACGCAACAACAGAGCCTGAGCAGGTGTAAGCTGTTATTGACATTCCCATGTCAATTTAATA